>JAYMTN010003300.1:0-10051 GCA_036897425.1 Erodium trifolium
TTTGGTTCTTGAACACCACATCATCATCCCACCTGAACGAATCACAAAGTACACACATTAAGGTTCTATGACATGATCTCGACATGAAGATGACCAAACATTAAGAACACAAACCTTCTCTTCACATTGAAAGTAGTTAAAGCTGTTGGATTGTTCAGCAGAGGGTTCCCACGGAGGAGTTCTGCTTCCTTGACTTTAAGCTCTTCCTCCCGCCTCAGTTGCTCCTTTATTAAGTATGAAAGCCAATTAACATTAATAAAAAGGAAATAGCACATATCAACAATGTGAAAAATGTTGTTTAAATGGTAAGAAAAGATAAGGTAGCTTCTGATAATGCTTACTTTACGGAGGTTCTCCTCTTGTCTTTCCTTCTTTATTTGCTCCAGCTCAGCCAACAGTGCCTCCGTGTCATCCTCATCATCATCGTCATCGCTAACGACAAATGTAACGAAGTTTAACATACAGATCAACTATACATTGAAGGGAATTGGATGCATAAAATTTGCTCCGGAAACACAAAGTATAAGTTATATAACTAGAGAGTTGAAGCATTCTAAAAGTAGATTATATACACCAAGATAGATACTGCATAGCACCTTCCCAGTTAAAAAGTTAGACTAAACGCTCAAACCAAAATGTCAATATTTAATTAGAAAAATATGACAAACCAAGAAACTTATGAATTAGAAATTAGAACAATTACTCAGTGAGCATAACAATCCATCACTAATACTTGTTCCATCCCAATATGAGTGATCTGAATTTTTGCAAATACTAAGAATCCATAGTGTTGTGTCTTGACTTTTCCCAAATGCCCTCACTCATCCCATCTGCTACTCACTAACTGGTGGCAATTAAGAACAAAGGATAATACAAGTATTTGGAATTAGCTCAGAAGTAAAACTTTTGGGGATATCCTGATTAGAAAAGTAGGACAATCATTTTGTTTCCAATTCTTTAGCATGCATTATCATATTATACCAAAAAAATAAATGAAATGAACCAAAACTAATTACAAATACTATCTATGGAACTACATATAACTTGTTTTTCTACACAGCCATAATACCATTCATGGTTCAAAACAATAGCCCCGGCGGTTCATGATTTGCACCTCAATTCGATAACTTTGGTTATATTAACTATAGAAGCATGTGATCGGACGATACACCACACAATTCAATGACCAAATGGAAATAAAATGCATATTATCAATACTCGAGAATAAATGGAGATATATTGGTTAGAGTAAGAACCTTTCATCATCGCTTTTCACCTCCACATCAGAATCATCAGCATCAATACTGCGCGGAACGATGCGGTCTTCAGCATCCCTCTTCGCACCTAAGTAAGTCCATGTCATCAATACCATATGGAAATGCTCCAATTAATTATCGATCTAAACATTATGGATACATAACAAATACATCTCTCTGACTCCAGGTATCAGAAGAGCAGATAATAGAAATCACTCACCCTCTAATAGCAGATGCCCTCCCTTCCTTCTGTCTCTATCATCTATAACCAAAAACACACAAGCACATTTTAGGGTTTTAGTAACAAGAAAAAAGGAATCCATGGTAAAGAAAAAAGCACTGTAGAGAGCTTCACAATCAGTATGAACATAATCATGAGCAAGGAATCCCACCGTTATAGGATTTGTCCCTTGATGAAAAATGCCTTCGCTCGCGATCTTCTAGCTCATCTCGAAGATTCCTCTTCTGCAACTCGTCTTGAGTGTCTTGTCCCTCCCTCCTGTAATACAACAGCGTGAATATTACAAACCAGACCTAGATGTGCATGTGCTTTTTATAAATAACTATGTATATTCAACATTATGACAAGTGTTGTGGTGTAGAATGATAAAACTGATCCTTAATTGCAGATGCATTAAATGCTTGAATGAATCCTTTGTTCAGGCAATACAAATAGATCCTCATTAAAATCAAAGTGTTTCTGATGGGAATTGTCATACTTCAGTTCACCAAGCAAAAAGCGGGGAAAAAATGCCAGTGCATGAATCTATAATAGTCAGCGATACCTATGCAAACATACTCTGAAAACCTCGTTGTCTTATCATTCCCTAAGGAGGCTTACTACCAGCAGAAAAAAAAAAAAAAAAAGGTATTCGACATGTCTAACTAAAGTCTCCACTCCCAGGGGCAGATCTGCACCATGGGCACCCAAAAAAGTCCAAATATATCCTTTATTATTTTGAAAAAAATATGTTGACTCCACAATTATTTTGAAATTACCCCCAGTAATATGCAATGGTGGCACCATTACCCCATTAGCTTAATAACTTTGCCTCCATTGACACACAGTTCAAGATCTGTCCCTCATCTCTACTTTGCTAAACACCAAATGATTTTTTTTTTAGAAGTAAAAGACTAATCTCATGGGATCACCATTTACTGAACACCACCAAAAAGACGTCTACAAGCAATAAAATTGAAAGATATGATTGGAGTTTTTGGAAGTTGCTTGCAGATTGTAAAACTTATAAAATATTATTGGTTACTCTTGTGTTTTCAATAAAATGAGAGCATCCCTTTATATAGGGATTAGCTCTATACTAAATAGGAAATACTAATACTAAGCAAGATAGGAAACCAAACTAAACTAGGAATAGGAAATACTTGTAATTGGAAATAAACTAAAGTCTAACACAGATAACTGAAGAAAGCTTGGGTAGTGAGCTTGAAAAGTAGAGCACGATCCAAGCTTGATGATACTTTAGTCCGTGTCCTTAAATAGCAAGAAAACACCAGTAGTTCAGAGCAAAAAGGTCTACTGGGGAATCCTATGTGCTAGCCTTTTAGAGTCTCTTCTTTACCCTAAAATGCATGTGCAAGCACACACATATATAGAGCATTGCATGTACATGGATATTAACATGGAGAAACTCCATTAACAAAATTAAGATTTTGCAAATTTTATTTGCACATACAATAAATAAAGTACATAAGCAGATTTGAGAGTTATAGTCATGTTATGAAATTGTGGTGATACGACCACAGAAATGCATCACCATAATGCATAAGAGAAAACTAAAACACTAACCTGGGTTTTAAGGTTGTGTGAGATGCGATGTCCCTTGAAGAGTATTTCTGGGAAGGGCCAAAAATTCGAGTTCCACCTTGTTCATCACCACCTTTTGCAGGTGCCCATGTGGGTCGGGCTGCAGTCGTCATGTATTCTCACAAACCTTAGGACACTGCCAAGCAGAGCACACACATTAGCAAAAGTTATCAATCAGAAAAGTATGGACATCTATTACGACCAGCATCACCAACCATAAAAGTAAATAACTCATGAACAACTGAGCATCAACTAATGTGTGATCCCTTTGAAGCTAAATTTTACAGAAATAGGAGGGTTTATTAGCATCTTCAATGATACAATCAACAATTCTATTGCTGTAATCGTCATAAAAATAATGAAAAAAATTCAAAAGCTATCTTAAACCAAATCATCAAAATAAAGCCATAGATACAGTTGAAAGAACAATAACACCGGATACCCAGAAATGCTAAATTTACTATTTACAAACTAAAGCAACAAGTCTCGTGACTAGAAAACATACGAACACGCAATTCTCAGCTTGCACATGAAATCAACCCTAATCTTAACCTTTCTGACGAAAGAAATCGAAAACATGATAGCAACCCTAAAACGCACCTTTCAAATACAATTAAAAAACTAGAAATCAACAACTAAACTTACAAATTCAAAGAACAAGAACACTATTACACAAATCTGCTGTTATTTTTTTGTTTCTTTACCTGGAACCAAATCTGTTCAATGGATCGACACTCGACCTGACTCCTTCGAATGCGAGAGAGAGAAGACAGAAGTTCGTGGATTTTTTTTTTGTTTATATGACACAAACGGGTTACTGGGTCGGTGCAGAGGAAGCTAGCGGGTCGCCTTGTTTAATAACGACTGGTCGTTTGTTGAAAATGAACCGACTGGTCGTTTTATTTTATGTTCAACTAGTTTACGGTCATGATTGAAGAACACAACAATTACCGTGCTGCGGCATAACACCCAAAGATCCGGCTCCCTGCAAATCTAGTTTAGCTTTGATCCTCACCTTTTGAGAACTCCTTCGCAGTCTCCAATGTCACCGTCACTTGTCTCGCTCCTCCTTCTTCTGGTGTTTACGGGTTCGCTCTCGAGCTATTTGGCTGACCTGTAAGTGACCCATCTCTCCATTCTCTTCATTGCGCTGATATATTCTGATGTATTTATTTGGTTGCCCATCACAGTGTTTTGGCAATCCTCGCTGTGGATATTGGGTTTCTTTTTGTTCTGATCTGGGTTTATGCTTGTATGTTCTACAGATAACTGTTTCTTCGGTGATTTGTTTTGCAAATAGGTTTGTCCGAAAACATATTGGGGATTTTGGTGTATGGACACTTACGAAAGTAATTGTCCTAAATCAATTTTTTGAGCTCAGAAGATTCTTAACCGGGAATTAGTTGGATAATGTGAAAAAAAAGGGTAAATTTTGAAATATAAAATTTATGAACATAAGGATTGTCCTATACAAAAGAAGAAGAAGTTGTCTTTCACAGTAACATTGAGTGTAATGATAACCTTGTTGTTGAGATGATGAATGAAACGGAGGATGAACCACCAGCTCGTGATTACTATGTTTCAGATGGAGACATGGATGAAGAAATGGAAGACTTGCCTGTAGAAGATTTTCTTAACTATGTAGCTCGTGAAAATGCACCATTCACTAAGTACAGATTTTTTTTTATTCTTTTTATGTGCAAATGGGTTTTAAAAATTGATAGTATTAAGTGAGATGAGAATTATCCTTTTTATGGGTTAACTTTTGTTGGTATAACCTGTTTTTACTCCTTGTCACTTTTTTGCTTCAGGGGACGGAAGGAATTAAAGAATGAGGCCAATGAGAAACCTCTTATACAATCGGGCCGTCCAACTCGATCCAATTTCATTGACCCATCAAAAGTTGTCCCACTCTCTTGGCAACCAAGGTCAGGTACTTTACTGAACTAACTCCACTCATGTAATACTGTTCTATCGGGGTAGTAATGTTGCTCTTGTAACTTTGCAGAAATTACATAAGGTTTCGGATATGGTGTTCCTAAGAGAAAATAGACTTTAATCTGTGCAACATTACTACTGTTTATGGCCTTTTTTACTTCACAAACTGACATCAGCTTCCTTCTTTAGAGTTTTCTTATACAGAAACTTTTTATCCATTGAGGAATGCAACCACCTTATTTCTTTGGTACATTTCTATCTTGTTACATGTTGTACACTAATTCACTGCTCACTCTGACTTTGAAATATACTTGTTTGGGACGTAGGCACAAGCCACAAAGGAAATTGTTTTCAGAACCAATGATGATTCTGGGAGAGCTCTTGCAAACAGGCTCCTTAAAAGTTCAGAAAGCTCTGTAGACGTAGAAGTGAGTTTGCTAGTCTTTCTATATTTTGTCTGAAGAGTAGTTTGGTCTCTGGTTTCTTTCACTCGTGCAAGCTGATGAGGAACTGTTTTTTCTTAGGCCAACGTGTTATGTCTTTTACCATTTTTTTCCTTGTTAGTCTAGAAGTTGTAAACTTGAATTAAGAGTATTACAGGTCACTAAATAGATGAGCCCTAAACATACATTAACTTTACCAAGTCACTCTATAAAGAGCCCAAAGATCTCAAATAGTCCATACATTTGTCATGATTCTCCAAACTTGCATCACTTTCTATGGTTGTCTCTCTGCTTTTAGGATGAGATAGTTACAAGGATTGAGGAAAGATTGGCAGCGTGGACTTTTCTTCCCAAAGGTGTGATCTTTGTTTCCAGAATTGTCTTTTTGTTCTCTGATAAATATTTCTCATCTTTTTCCTTGTATGATTACTTTCAGAGAATAGTAAGCCTCTAAAAGTTGTACATTATGTGCTTGAAGAAGAGAACCAGAGATTAGGTTACCACATGAACTTGTCCACATTGGGCTCGGGCGAGGCTTTAGTGGCTACAGTTGTTTTATATCTATCAAATGTCAGTCGGGGCGGTCAGATCCTCTTCCCTATGTCAGAGGTGAGAAACAATCTATCATCAATATGATTTTTATCATCTTTATTATTTAACCTTACTCATTATCCTCAGACAACAAGATTGAGTGGGCCCAATTGTTCGAACCCTAGTGATGATGTAAAGCCCGTAAAAGGAAATGCAATTCTATTTTTCACTCGCAAGCCCAATGGTTACCCCGATAAGAGTAGCTCTCACGCCAGATGCCCCGTCATCGAGGGAGATTTGTGGTGTGCCACCAAAATTTTCCAGGTGAAAGATACTAATATGATAAAGGGCTTAAATCGATCAGATGAAATTGAATGCACCGATGAAGATGCAAGTTGCCCCGAATGGGCTGCGTTGGGGGAGTGTCAGAGGAATCCAGTATTCATGGTTGGTTCTCCTGACTACTTTGGAACTTGTATGAAGAGTTGCAATGCGTGCTAGTAATGATCAAACTTTCCTGTAATTCTCTTATATTTTTGAAGAGTTGTTGTATCACTTGTTTTCTAAGAGTGAAATGTAGGTTTTTAGCAATAATGTAATCACAGAATGGGTTGATGATATCCAGAAGGTATTGTGTAATAATGTCCAAATCGTACTTGGCATTGGTTAGTGAAACGACTGCATAAAGATACTGGTTTTGGGGGGTTAAATGCAAATAGCTATCACATGTTATACGTCTTTTGCATATAACTATCTTCAACTTAAAAATTTTACATTCTACTTACTAAACTTTTAAGGAGTTGCAGTCATTTCCCCCCTAAGATGACAGAAAACGCTATTGGCCCTAATAACTACCAAAAACATTTATTGGTAACTTTTGAGATTATGGTCTTCCTCGTCTTTGGTATATACTGTAACAAACTGAGGAACCCAGTCACAGCCATGTTTACATGTGCACAAAAAGGCAACATAACTGAAGTATATAGTGCACAGAATCTACTTCCAAGCACCAGAGTTCCAATTTATTTGACAGATACATACTACACAAAGTGTATACCTAATATGACAAACCATGTTGTCTATATCAGACATCATGCATCAAACCTGCCCTGAGAATCGGGTAAGCTGGAGTCGGGCAATCCTGTTTCTTATGAGAAGTGGACTTGTAAGCATCCAACTGTGACTGGCATTTCATGTGCTGCCCTTTGTTCTCTTCCAAGCACTTCTTCAGGGCATCTGCCGCAGAAACATCCTTGCTGCAATTCTTATTTTTCTCCATTCGCTTTCTCTTGCTCAATAGATTTCTTCCCACACAGATACTTCAACGTTCACATAGACTGAGTCACAAGACAAGGCCTCAGTCAGTCAAGCAGCACATACATAAACTTGATGAACAAGGATGTACAAATAACTAAATCAACAGAGTTTAAAATGGATATGAAATCATTCATGAACTTACCCTTCATACAAAGAGTGAGGGAGTCTTGGATATAGCAGAAAACAAATAACTTCCGCCAGTTGGCTTTTATAAGCCTTACTCAGTTACTCCTATCAAAAACATTATGATAATGACCCATTTGAGATATCTAAGGATCTATTTAGTCCACTGAAATGAAATACATAATCTTTTCACTTTCAAGTTCAAGTATTATCCCAAGCACTAATTAGTACATATGCGATGAGTGATGTGATGCACAGGAAATAGCTAAATATAGGAAAGAACCAGGTATGCTATCATGGAATACAATTCAGTTATACCTGTTGGTGTGTCTCCCCGTAGTGTGGTTGTGAAACATTGATTCTGATTCTGGATAAGTTACGTGCAGAGGATAGGATTGACCAAACAGAACATGATGTATCTCTTCTTGGACTCTCTAATGACTGTACAGTCAATTTTTAGATATATTCCTTCAAGATAACATATGGAGAAGTACATTGCATCATGTGTGCCATTAAGCTACTGGAATATGACTTCTCATAAAGCTGAGATGTCTATATAGATTTGGAATAAGACAACAAGTTGATGGTGCTGAAGCATAATTCTCAGAAGAGAGCCATTAATGTCGTAAACTATGCTCTTATTTAAAAGAAATGGTCAAAATGTTCCATGGCAGATGTGAGATACAAGAAGCATTACTAGTGAAGAGTGCTTTCAAGATCGAAAAACAATAGTAGGATACATAAACATTAAGCTTGCTTAGCAGGGTTCCAAGCTTATCTAAAAGAGAAGTTGACATGCACTATATAAAGAAATTAAATTCCAATGGACTTTATGCTAGCAAATATAGCTTAAAATCCGAGCATCCCGTTGTACAGAAACCCATCAACTCAACCTCACAGCAATAGAACCACTAAGCAAGAACCTAATAATCTTCTTATAAGCATTTAAAATGGCACCACCTACTACTTGAAGGCCCTCTCGTCTGATTTTCCTCACCCATTATCTATCTCAATTAACTTGAACTAATTTTAGTTTTCAAAGTTCAATGCCCAGAGTTCCATAACCCATAAAATTGATGGAAGAGATTATCAAACAAGACACAGCACATTCCATGAGCTACTTGAGTAACTAGTAGGGCCTACACATTCCTATAGCATAATCTCAAACTTTAACCAACATCCACCAGGTAGTACCAGTTATTTCAAAGAACTTGAAACCATGATTGGTGAACAGACACATTCTTCTAAGCAAGAATAGTCTACAAACCGTCATAAATTTAAGGATTATGCATCGGTAGGTTATACATAGAACAGCTAACAACATTGTTCTACTCAAACTCCAACTAACCTGAAATCAAGAGATGCAAAATACTAAAATTTGGGGGAGGGCAAAATAAGCTCTCATATGCTTACTTTGATGCATTTAAGCGATCAGAATTCAATAAACTGGTTTCACAGCAGCTTCCTTGCATATATACCCAAAAATAACAGACTTCATTACACAACACACATGCTCAAATCCACATCAATACCCAAATCCATAAACACAAGTACCAATCCAATAACTGGAGAAATCAGTATTCAAAGTGAATATTTTTTAGCTTATTGCATAGACAGGAGACAAACTGAGACTCCCGACAATGAAAGTAAAAAAAACAGTAAATTTTGCAAATGGGTTACATTTAAAAATGAAAATTTGGCTTCTCATGAATCAGAAAATCAGACCAGTCCGGACTTCACGGATCACGCAGCAGAACCCAACGAAGAGCTTGGCTTCTTCAGTGAACACGAAGACTTGAAGGCCTCTATTTGGGCTTGGCACTTGACGTAGTCCCCTTTGTTCTCATCCAAGCATTTCTTCAGAGCCTCGACATCGCATGGTGACACTATCTTCTTCGAACTGTTAATCTCCCTCTTCTCGTCCATTGTTTCAGACTAAGAATCGATAAAATTGAACAGGATAGTCAATCTACAGAGCTTAATTTGGAGTTAGGCTCTTAAACCCTTGTTTGGTTCCCGGGAAAGAGGAAAGGAAGAAACCCAATGGTAGAGATTGGTTCATAACATTAACCCTTAAAAATAAAATAAGAAATAATTCTGAATTATAAATGTTAAATGTATTTGTTTAAAAATAAAAATCCACCTAATCGAACTATTTTCATTAGGGGTGTATTGGGTAGTTAACCATCCAATTGACCCCTTCACAAAACCAACTCGATATTATCGATTTGACATATCTTGGAACCAGCTTCAACTCAAAAAATCTTCACAGCGAAACCAATCAGTTCACTGACCGGTTGGTTAATGGTTTTAACCAACCAACCACTACACAATTGGACCTCAGATTTAGGCCCACATATATGGCCAAAAACAGGCTCAAAGCTGAATAATCAAACTTTTAAGTAAAGAATCACATAACAAACGCATATAAAATAATATTTTTTTACACGAAAAACCATTAAAAGGTGATCAAACATGGCTAAAAACCCCTCATTTGATCCCCATTTAATGATGAAAAAAACTTGTCCTAGAATTAATACATCAATACTACTTAGTTGTTCATCTTGTGAACTGTTCACAAGCATTACAAGAAATGGTGAGAGGTAGGATAATGGTTG
>JAYMTN010003301.1:0-10049 GCA_036897425.1 Erodium trifolium
GACTTTAAAACCCGATTCGTGAACGATTTGCCTCGACGTTCGAAAGTGGTTGTTACATGAGTTGTTGAATGCAGTTGATGAGATGGAGGAGTTGTGAATGTGATAAGGGTTTGGACTTGCCGTGTGTCCCAAGTAAGGTAAGCTTTGCGAAATGAGCTGTTGAGAATTTGATAAATTGATGCTTGTGGTTTTGTCATCACAGCAGAGAGGTATTGCCTTGAATCTGATCTGAGCACTGAGAGATGCTTGTGTTTTGCTTGTGATCCTGAGGAGCAAGTCTAGTGCTTTGTAATCTGGGGCTTCTGAGATCGAATTGTTCTGCTTGTCCTGTTGATTTTATTGTGTGGCGTGCTTGGATTGAATCTGAGCTCTGAGAGATGCTTGTGTTTTGCTTGTGATCCTGAGGAGCAAATCTGGTGCTTTTGTGTTTTCTGGGGCTTCTAAGATCGGAATTGTTCTGCTTGTCCTGTTGATTTTTGTGTGGCGTGCTTGTATTGAGGAGCTTAATCGTTTGTAGCTAGATATGTGTTACAATTATGATTGCTGTAGCTTTGATCCATTGCCGGTTTGAATAAATCTATTCCTTGAAGTGGAGTCCTGGACTGTTCTGAGTGAGATGGACTTATGGAAGGTGTTGCTCTTGAGAGGCAAAGCAAGTCTGACCTGTGAAAGAAGAGCAAGCAGCAAAGAAGAAAAAAAGAAAGGGACACTCAAATAAGAGAACTACCCACACACTAGAGCTAGACCAAGGAGCTAACCACACACCAAGAACAGAAAGCAAAGCCAGAGATAACCCAACACTCAACTACCTCTCCAGAGATTCTCTTGATGAGGAGCAGGTGCTGAGAATTGTAGGTGATCAATGTTGCCTTGTTGAGGAGCAGGTGCTGAGAATCTCTTGAATTGTAGGTGATCAATGTTGCCTTGATGAGGAGCAGGTGCTGAGAATCTCTTACTGAAATGATTTGCTGCTGCTTCTTTGAGACTAGTTGGATCTTCAATGATGTTATCATCCATCAATATTTGAGTGATTTGCTTCCTGACACCTTGGTAGTTTTCTAATCCGTGAAAGTATTTGGATCCATTATCACCTTCATGAAAATATTTTTTCCTTGCTTTCTAACTTTAGAGCTTGGCCAAGAGTTTTGTTTTTTGTATCAATTATGCCTTCAAAGACCCTCTTGTATCACATTCTGCAGGTGTTAATATTCTCTCTTCAACAATTGAATCCAACTGATCCAGGTTTTGTCTGAGAGAAGCTATCTGTGTGTCCAAATTTCCAAAGACTTCCATGTTCCATTGCTTAAGCTTTTCCTTAAGAAGCTTGAGTTTTTTCCAGAGAAGAATATGAGGAGGCCTTGTGACTTGAAATGAGGCCCAGAAATTTTCAACTGCACTATAGAATCTCCCATCCTCTAACCATATATTGAGAAATTAGAATGGCCTTGGCCCCCAATCAACTTGTGTATCAAATAGTAGTAATGCTCTATGGTCTGATATGCATCTTGGAAGACATTTTTGGGTGAGCTGATTGTAGTTAGCTAGGAAGTCTGCTGATACTAGAAACCTGTCTAGTCTGGATGTTGTTGAGCCTGTACCAAACCAAGTATATCTACCTCCCACAAGAGGAAGGTCAATGAGATCAAGTGTGTCTAATAGTCCTTGAAGATTGGCCATGTCTGAAGCTGAAGCTCTTGCATTGGATCTTTCTTGAGCTGCAAGGACTGCATTGAAATCTCCTCCCAGTACTAGCTTTGGCAAGGGAGTAATGGATGTGATATCAGTTGTTTATTCATTCCAAAGAGCACTTCTACCTCCTCTAGAGCAAGGAGCATGGATATTTGTGATGCAACATTGGGCATCAGTTTGTTTGTCTAGCCCTAGCCTAATCATTGCTCCAGTTATCTTCTTGACATCTATCTTATGAAAATGGCTAGACTTCCAGCACATAATAAGACCCCAGAGAGACATATTGCTGGAATAAAGTCCATTTCCCAACCCCAGTTCATTCCACAAGATCTGAGGAAGGAAGTTGTAGGTTTCTTTATTTTTGTTTCTTGTAACATAATGAAGGAGGGATGTTGCTTGCGGATCACGTCACCTAAGGTCTTCCTTTTTTGTGTGGAAGACAGCCCTCTCAAATTCCATGAGATGAGCTTCATGGTTGCTTAGGAAGATGAGTGTGGAGTGAGCCTGTTGCTCACCTCCTGCTGTAATAAGTCAGGGTCTCTGGACAGATGCAGATCGCTTTCTTCATTGTCTTGGTCAATATCTATTCCAGCAAGCCTCTCATCATCTAATTAGGTTATCTGTTGCAAGATTAAATCCTCACTACATTCTGCAGAGAGTCCAATGATTTTCTTAAAATTCCACGCTCCTTGTGCTTCTTTTAACTAAGCTTTGGAGATAATAGATTTTCCTCCTTCTTTGAATTTTGATTTGGTAGGGTATATGTGAGGAGAGTTTGAGCTTTTTGACTTTTTACTCTTTCCTTTCTTTGCTTTTGATGAAGAAGGATAATTTGATATTTGTGACCCTACCAAAGTCTCATCTCCACTGCATATCTCTGTTGTGCAGGTGGTATATTTGCCACTACAGATTTTGTCTAAGCTTTATATCTGATGTCTTGTTGAGCCTGTGATGCATTAATTGCTTCATTTTCCAAGGTGAGTTGCAAGCTGTGTTGAGGAGAGAGAGTTTTTTGGGGGACTCCCAGAATTAAATTCTGATGTGAGTATATTGTACTTGCTTCTTTAGGTTGTAACTGAGCTGGTTGCTGTGTAACTAATCCATGTAAAGCAGCTGGCAATTGAATTTCTTCCCTGTCTTCTTGAGTGAGATTGAGTTTCTGAGTTTCTGTGTGATTTGGAGTTTGTGCTTCAAAGGTATCTTGCACCACCATGTTCAATAACTGCTCTGAGTGGTTGGTGGTGGTTAAAATGATTGCAGCAGTCTGTTGTGCATGTAATGAATCTGTAACATTCCTTTGGAGACAAAGATTTGTATCACTAATTGCTATATCAGTAGCCATAACTTCATTCCCAACTACTTCTCGAGGATTTTCTGAATATGGCAATGTTGCTCCAAAGGAGTCTGTAGTCTCTTCAGTTGAGTGTGAGTCTCCAAGATTGGATGATGAGTGCTGCAAATTTTCTTCTAGAGGTGCTAAGGAGTCAGATTCTTCATTGCTTTGACTTTGTGAGGACTTGCAACTTTGTATTAAAGGAACCTCAGATAGGCAAACAGAATTGACCCAGACTTTATAATTTTTTTCTTCTAAGAACAGATTAGTCTCAGAGGAAATAGGCTTAAAAATATTTGAATGAATCAGAACATATGCCATTTCTAGATCAGAACCAGTATTGGAGATTGGATGAGAATAAACATAAGAGCCAAAATCACTTACTACTGTAGCAAAGGATTCTTCAAACCATCATTGATATGGTATGCCTTGCAATGTGACCCAAGTGAACCTCCCTCCTTGGCTACATAGATATTGCTTGTGTGGAATAAAAGAGAGCCAGTTAGTTAGCCAGGCTCCATCATCTTTCAAATTTTCTTTTTCCTCATGAGGGTTCTCACAATGAAGGAGAAGTAATTTATTTCCCAAAGCCTTGATTTCTAGATCACAAACACCCTCCATTCTTAGATCCCTTCTGATATCTGCAACACTGTGTTTGCCATGGATGATGGCCAGATGACAGTTCTTCAGTAACTGAGCTTGCTTTGTAACCACTGAGCCCTGAAGCCTTGGTGGCTGCAGCATAACATCTTGCTGATCTTTTGGAGGTAGAGGATCAATATGCTTGGGAGCTGGGTTTCTTTGTTGCTGCAATTTGTTTATGGCTTGAGTGACATAGAGTTTGTAACCATTGATGGAGTAACCATTGAAGAGAAAGATAGCTTCGTTCATTTGAGAATGCCTATGGAAATAGCAGAAACCAATTTGTTTTCCTAATTTGCTTCTTTTTGCTGCTATATGAACCCTGGAGACACCTCCAATTTCTGAGAAAAGATTAGTGAGCCAGTCCTCAGTTGCTCTAGGAGGCAAGTTATGGACATATATAGCAAGATCTTGATTGGCTTTGGTATGAGATTCCTGCTTCTTGTGTGATGGTGCCATATCCTCTATCTCAGCTTGAATTTCTTCTTGAATAAAAGTTTTCCTCCCAAGTGGATGAGCTGGTCGCTCAGATCTGATAGGAAGTGAGGGTGTAGAATTTGTGTCTGAATTGACAGGCCTAAAATATTTGTCATAAAACATTCTTTGGCCATCTATAAGCTTGTGACCACCTGGACTATATTGTTGTGTTCTGTTTGAGGATCCAGATGAGTGAGCTGCTTTTGTTCTTCTTCCTCTTCTTGGAGGTCTTTTGATTCCTTTCTTCTGAATGTGTTCAAAACCAGGAGGAGGTCCTATAGAGGATGAAGTGTGTTGCCTTTGTCTTTGCTGAGCAGATTGGAGTATGTCAAGGCTTCCACATAGTTCTTGAAGAGACAGTCTAGCTCCTTCTTGAGTGCAGTTTGCGGTTGTGCATTGGGGATTTCCTTTCTGATTCTCCAGATTAGGATGCTGAGGTTGGCCTGAGATGAATCCAGCTGCAAAATCTGGACATCTAGAGGTGCTGAGATCTGTCATTGCTTGCTGACAAAAGAACGAGCACCTTAAGAGCTTCCTAAGTTGGGACTGCAAAGAAAATCTATCTCGGTGGTCTGATGGCCGTTGAGGCAGCCATCGTGGACACTATCTCACAATGTGCCAGGCTTTCTGAAAGAACTTGAGTGAAAAACTAAGGCAACCAAGAACCGAACAGAACAAAGCTAATCTTGATTTAGTATTTCGATTAATCGATGATAGATTGAATAGAAATTTTTACCTCTTATAGTTTCGAAACCTGGTTCGACACAAGGACCTCTTATTCATGCTTCTATATTAATGTGTATCCCTTTTACACTCTATTTACAGTGTTTTATCCCGCGTATATTACTACTTTAGTCCATTGTAATAAGTATTGCTTCACTTTTCTCATGTTTTTTGCATTTGGACTCTTCTTAAGCTTTGTAGGAATTTGGAGCGAAAAAGAACAAAAATGGACGAAGGTGTTGCTAGAAGATCTCACTTTTTGGTAAAGTGATCGATTGGATAGCTCACCGAATACTACAAGTACTCGGCAATGAACTCGTTGAGTATGAGCACCAAATACTAACAACACTCGACAGAGTACTCAACCGAGTACGGGCATTGAGTACGCAACTCCAATTGCTAGAATCACGTCTCCGCTCTTTATGTTTGTGGGAGCATGTTTTGGGAGAGTGGAAGCTGATAGTTTTGAGTAATTAGGTGTGAATTAAGTAGTATAAATAGCCCCTTTGGCTTAGGATTAAAGGATGCATTTTGCATAAAGAAATGGAGAGAAGTAAGCCAAGTTTGAGAGTTATTCAAAGTGTAGGGAGTCATTTCTACAATGCAACAAGTATTTTCATCCTTTCGGGTATTCCTAGTTATTTATTTCTTACTTTATATGTGTATGATTTGCCTAACAACCATGTCATTTGCATATAATCCAAGCATGTGTAACTAAAGTTTATGAATCTAGGATAATAGTTAGTAATTGGGGTTCATTCATACTTGTGAATAAATATTATGTGTGTCGCATGGGAAAACGTAAGCAAGATTAAGCAGGTAGCGGTTTTGACTTGAGGCAACACCACACGGCCTCTTTACACTAATCCCGACCTTAGACGACTTCACATGGTCGTTTTCAACTAAGTCTTGTTTTTTAAGCTCTAACGGTTGTTCAATGCTACGAATGACACCATTACGTGTTGGTGGTGATCCTGATCCACTACTTCATCCAACTCGATTTTTGGATATTTTTCTACTTCATGTTCCAGAGTGTCAGATGACGCAGTTCGACTCAGGTGGTTTACCTTCTCTTTGATGGACGATGCCTACATTTAGGTCAATAGCCTACCACATTACACATTCAGAACATGAGATGACCTTACTCAAAGGTTCTTATCCATATTCTTCTCCCATGCGAAGACAAAGGAAGCAAGAGCTAAGATTAACAACCTTGCTCAAACGAGTCACTAGCGGAAACATGGGCAACATTCCAGCGATTTCTTCTTAAGCGTCCTCATCGTGATATGGAGTTATGGAAGCAGATGCAAACATTCTACAGGGGTTTGCAAAGACCCAACCAGGTAGAACTGAATGCCTCATCTAGAGGATTGTTCATGAAGAACATTCCGAAGGAATGCTATGACAATATGGAGACAATCTTGGTTAATAGTAATTGGCAAGAGGCTAGAGGTAGAAGCGCGGTGCCATTTCATTTAGTGGAGTCAGCCATTGAAATGAATAGCTAATGCAAAAATTTAAATGTCTTAAGTTCCAAGATAGAGAGTCTTCAAGTTCCAATACCTCATAACCTTACAATGGATCCTTTAGATTTGATAAAGAAAGTAGACCCCGAGAGTGAAAACTATAAGAGAGGAGAAAACCAAAATCCTCATTAGAACTCCCCTCCTATAACTGCTTGGAGGCCCCATAATTTAAGCTATCAATAGAGGCCCCCCTGAAAAACAATTGAAGCAAGGAGATTCACCCATGAACGCCTTGTTGAAGTTGTTGCAAAATCAAGAAGAGAAAGATAAACCGATCCTACGAATACTCAAAGATTACGAAGAAATAAAAACAACCATAAAAGTCGTAAAAGACCTAGTTGGGCAGTTAGCCATTGTCCTAAGTTTAAGAGCTCCATGAGCATTGCCAAGCGACACTGTCAAGAATCCAAAAAATATAGCAACCAAAGTAGATTAAGGAGGAAATAATCATAACCGATCCATTTCCATTCCAGCATGCAGCAACCAAAGTAGCTGATTTGCCTGATTTTATGGAGACGTTGAATGAAATAGCAATGAATCAAAGGAAGTTGTTGGAACGACAAGTGGTGAACCTAGCTGATGGATATTTTGTCATCGTAGACAACAAGTTACTAAACGGGAAGAAATACTAGTTAGATATGGTGACTTCCTGCTATGATTAGAACTCATATCCTAAGTAAGTTGGGAACTCAATCTGCATTTGAATGAATTGAAAAGGGAACTACAACATGACACCTCAATAACAATCCATTTTTCTACCACCACAAACTACACAATGAAATTAACGACTATTTCTATTGATACCTTACATTAAGCTACTAATATGCTAAACTAGATTTACCAATTATTCATCCTTCCTTTAATGGAGCCGTCTCTTTCCTTTTATGTGTGACCTGATTTGGGGAGAAACACAGAGCAAGGGAACATTGCCTTATCAGCCAAACCACACATATCTCGCCAACACTTACTCAAATGATGTCGTCTGCACTCTTCTTTTCCTTTCCCAGATGGTGTCCTAATGCTCACCTCTGTAAATTCATGATCCATTCATCACAAACCATTCCTCTTAAAACAAGCTTATCCTTAAGATTGGTATAAGACCTCGATATAAAGAATTTCTCCCGTCCATTGTTGGATTATGGGGTGTGTTACATTAACATGAAGGAAAACAAAAATTTCTACGAACTTTTGTCGGTAAAATCCTATATTTCGCCTAGATCACATATTCATATAATTCCTAATCTGTGCGATATTGAACGGAGATTACCTTAACGAAGAGCCCTTTTGAATAAATTGGTTCGAGACGAGGACCTTTGGAAGTGTTGTTGAAGGCGCTCACGTGCTCGCCCTTTAATGGTTTCCACACGAGAAAGCTAGATCTAAAATTTGACACGCTAGAAGTCCTTGAACGAAAAACTCATAATACTCTCTATGGGTGGCCGAAAATTTCAGCCATGTAGCTTGTTATTTTCGACCAACCCTAGCCCTATCTTTATAGGTGTTGGTCTTACTTAAAGTCCATGCCAAATAGAATTAGGAAATCTTGACCTAGTCCAACTATTTTTCCTTGTTCTAGACCTTCTAGAATTTAGGGTTTCCATTTAATTATTTTAAAACAAATTAAGTGCTGAAAATTATGAGCCAATACAAGGTCAAGTGGTCAACTATGATAAATCAACAATATTGTTTAGCCCTAACACAACTGATAGGGTGAGGCAGGAAATTATCGGAGTTTTGGGAATGCAGGAGGTCTAGGACATTGGGGTTTATCTAGGACTACCGTCCATACTACATAGGAATAGGTATCGCAGTTTAGTGTTCATTAAGGAGATAATTATAAAAAGACTGCAAGGATGGGATGAGCTATTATTAAGTAAAGCAGGGAAGGAGGTTTTACTGAAAGCAGTTATTCAGGCCCTCCCAACGTATACTATGAGTGTTTATTTATTCCCTCAGAAGCTGATTCAAGAGATTGAAACGATCATGAATCGATATTGGTGGAGCCATGATAAAAAAACGGGTCAAGGGATCAAATGGAAACGGTGGGAGTTGATTTGTGATCATAGGTCGCAGGGTGGTCTAGGTTTCAAATATCTCTTAGATTTTAATTTAGCCATGCTCGGTAAAAAAAGGTGGGGATTATTGCATTAACGAATAGCTTAATGGCTCGTGTATTAAAAGCAAAGTACTACCCGAACACCAATTTCTTGGGTGCACGGACAAGGGCCGGTTGCAATTATGGGTGGACGAGTATACTGGCGGGTCAGGATCTAGTTAGGCGAGGGGCACGTAGACGGTCGAAGCCGGATCCAATTTTAACATTTCGGACCTGAGTTGGCTTCCTGTTGAGGATAATTAGGTCCCGATAGTAGGGGAAGAAGCGAGAGATTGGTCAGTTGATCAGTTGATGCAGGATAATGGGAGGAGGTCGAACAGGGGTTTTGGTGGAGACTCATTTTCCAGAGGATATTGCAGAGGCTATATTAGCCATGCCGATTGCCAGAACATGGCAGAACCGGGAGTGGTATTGGAGGGGGATTAAAGATGGACAATACTCTGTGCGGGAGGTGTATAGAGAGATGTAGAGGAGGTTGGGACGTTGGAGACCGGAAAATAGGGACATTTTTTGGAAGAAATTTTGGGGCCTAAAGGCTCCCCCGAAATTAAAGCACTTTGTCTGCCGAGTATTTTCGAGCACATTGCCAACGTATTCAAACCTTAGAAGGAGATATATGCCAATACAAGGTGAGTGTACCGTGTGTGGAGTGGAGGAAACCGAACACCAAGTTTTGTTTGAATGTGGTGTGGCGAGAAGTATATGGGATAGTGAAGGTGTGCAAAGACCCTTATATAACGCTGACATGAAACAATGGCTCATGCAATGTTGGGACACGGGTAGAGAGGGGGGTCCTGAAATGGTAGTGTCAATTTGGTGGGAGCTTTGGCGCTCCTGCAACCTGAGGCTTTGGCAGCATTGCACGAGGGCAGCAGTAGAGTGTCGGGAGGCTGCAAATCAATTGTTGCACGACTGGAAAGCAGCTCAGGAAGTGGATTCAAGAGAAATTCAAAGGGCTGGTGCGAGGATCGTCAAGTGGTCCAAACCGGGGGTGGGGGAGCTCAAAATCAATGTGGACAGAGCAGTTTTAGGGGACGAGTGAGGTGGTGGAGGCATGGTTTGCAGGGGAGCGGACGGAATGCTCAAAACAGTCCGGGTGATACTCTATGGTGGGGCTAGGGATCCGGAGATGATTGAAGCCTTGAGTGTCGATGCGGCACTCGACTGGATAAAGGAGAAGGGCTGGAGGACGGGGTGATTGAATCCGACTGTCTCGGAGTAGTTCAAGCGATTAATAACATAACGCAGCTGATATCACCATTGGGAGTGCGTATTATGGAATGCAGGTTGAAGCTAAGTGATTTGCCGGGTTTGAAAGTTAAATTTGTTCGTAGAGAGGCAAATTAAGTTGCACATACATTAGCCAGACGTACAATTGACTGGTTTGATATCGATTGGCATGTAACGCCTATTCCTGATGTTTTACTAGCAGCGCTAAACATCGATATGCGGTGATCAATACAATTATGATTACATTAAAAAAGTGCTGAAAATACATAAATTATATTGGATTAGCAGAACCCCCTATTGGCCTATAGGGGTG
>JAYMTN010003302.1:0-10048 GCA_036897425.1 Erodium trifolium
AGAGAAGAATATGGAGGGTTGGCTTTTGGATTCCTTGAAATCAACCCCAAGGAGAAGGGAGTTCCATCAGCATTCTCCTCTAAGAGATTTGGAAGGCCAAGAATCGGAAGGTATGTGATGATGTAAACTCGATGGCAGTACCATACCACTAAACTACTAGATGTGGGTGGCATGAAGTACTCATCACACGCAATATCTTGCAAGCACAACCCTAGTCGTCTTTATTCTCGGTGGTAGTAAAGTGGATCCCTCCGCCGCCCGGAACAATCTCAGTAAATGTGGACGGTGAGTTGTTTGTGCAAAATGGACTTGTATGTACGAGTATTATCTACCGAAAGACTTAAGGAGGTTGGTGGGAGCTCGGTCTACAGCTCTTCAGTCCCAACTACCAAACTTGGTGGAAGCGTGTGTTATAACAGACACACTGAAATGGTTGGAGCAAAGGCCTGGTCAACAGGATTAGGTCCGAAACGATTGCAAAGCTATGGTGGATCTGATCAACAAGAAGGAGAGTTCCTTCTCCCCATTGGAGTTAGTCAAAACAAATTGTCTAACCCGTTTAGAAAAACTCGTGGTTGTGCAACTCGAATTCGTTAAACGATAATGAACAAAACAACTCATCGGCTTGTTAAAACAACTTGTTTTTCTCATATCTAGGAGTGGCGAGAATGTGATATCCCTGAATCACTTCGGTGTATTCTTATTACTGATGTTTAATAATATTTGTTATGTGCACGGCCACGAATACATGAAATATGAAATAAGTATATAATTTTATTTTGATGAGTGTTGGATAAGAGATTATGTTGATTTATAATTTGCACAAATTATAAATCAACATAATCTCTTATCTAACAATGAGATATATGACTTCTAACGGCCAAACATTAACTAAGAACATGCCACCTCGGAATAAATGGCCTCGAACGGAAATGGATCTTTGCCGGAGTAATAGAAATTAAAGGTAGAAAAGGGTCGAATTATTCGCTGTCCTCGATCGGCGATCAAACACTCGTCGCCGGAGATTCTACAGTAGCGTGGGTCTGGATACTTGGTGGGTTTAAATCCTCTGCAGTAGAACTTCACGTTTCCCTGAGAACACGAGCAGTTATTGGTGACACTCACGCGCCATTCCGACTTCGGTTGCTCTCCACGTCCGGTAGGACCTTCAGAAATAACAATATCGTCCAGAGAACATTGGCAACTTCCTGCAAATATGTTTCGTTTCAAAAAGATAAAGAAAACACAGTTAATAATAAATAGAAATAGTTATTAAAACAAGTGACCTTCAGCGATGAGACTGAGGAAGACAAGTGCACAGACAACTTTGACACGGGCTTGCATGATTATTTTACTTCGGCAGAGCCAAATGTCTTAGAATATTTATAGTGATTCACATAGGTGGAACCAGGAATTTAATTCAGGACCTCGAAACAGATCGAGAATTAATCGTCTAGAAGCGGAGATTATTCAAGTCATCTCCGTTTCTAGACGATTAATTCCTAATCGGGATTAATTGTCTTGCTTGCCAGGTCTGGTTTTGCTTCCGGTAAGGGTAGTTGATTATTGAACTTTGATTTGGTGGTTTGCGGCTCTCGTCCCAAGACCCATATCTCTTTTTTTTAATGCATTCCCTTCTTGATAAAAAAAGAATATGTTAACGTATATTCATAGTAATATAATCACGTGTAAGTAACTTAATATAAAGGGTTAAATTGATGTGTTTTTTTTATTGGATATCCATTTAAGGCAGTATTCCATATTTTTGATCTAGAATATCACTTTTCTCGTTCATTGAAACGTGAGTAAATAATTGATATACACAGAAACTGCAATAAAACAGTATGCACGTAGAAATAATAGCCAAAACGTAAAACCAGAATAGCAAAATTCGCATGACTAAGCATCTAGCAAGAGTGAGAGAGGTCATAAACCTTGCTTCTAAAATTTCCATGTTGCATGAAGTGAAGAAATGTCCAAATCAAAATGTGTTATTACTACATTTAAGTCTTGTTACATACAAGTTATCAATAAGGAATAAATATTATTATTATTTTGACCGGTGAATAGGTATATTAATAAAAGTAAACGTCTGAACCAAAATGGGTCATCCAAAAAAGACAAAATTCAACTGAAACAGTTGTAAGAACACAATTGATAAGTCCAAACATCGTGAAACAAGAAACTACAAACATGTTATTGACCGAAATGCTCCGAGAGTGTCAAAAGGGGGATACGGCGATAGCTGTCGAGACAAACGGTACAGTTGTTGACAACGGCAGCTAGAACAGAGCGGTCTCATTTCTGAAAGAGATGCCAGCCTACTCTGGAGAGGGCTCTAGGAGGATACTACATTAGCGGTCGAGACTATCGAAGCAACTGCTGATGACTGGGAGTGAAGGTCTGGGTAGTCCTGTAACCAAGGACTGAAAAGGCTCAAATAGACTATATGCACTCTCTCGAGGAACCAATTGTCGCCGTCCCCCCTCTGATGATAATGAGGGTCGTTATTTAGAAATGTAAAAGTGTTGATTCCTGATAGAACAATGCACAAATGCACAAACTCAAATGCACAAACTCAAATGCAAATTCAAATGCACAATTTGGGAAACAACATTCTCAGTATCCCAAATTCAAATGCACAAACTCTGGAAACTTACAAATGTGTTTGATACTCAACTAAATCACCAAAGACGTTAACTTTGAATGGCAAGTCAATCAGGAAGGCAAGAGAGAAAAAAACTGAGCCCTGTCCCGTGAATTATTGAGTTAAATTAAGGGTAAGATCATCTGTACTTTGCTAAAAAGAACAATATGTTGCTACAGCTCCGCTTATATCTAGGCCTGCTTTCTCACAATCTTGACATTGCTATAGAAGCGCTTGAGATCCTTGATAGCTTTCTCTTCTATCTGAATGGAACGAAGAGATGAGGGTGTGTCGGTCTCTGGTTTGTACCACCTATTAACACCAGCAGAGTCTGATGGCGACCCCTGATCAGTTGCAATAGAGAATCCAGCTGTTCTTGTCTTTGGACTGTGGGAAAGGCTTTGATGTTGCTTAACCTGCTTATACACACAAAAATCACAATAAGGCATATTTCAGACGGTAAAAGGAAAGATTATAACCAAAGTTTGCTTGTCCAACTGCTCAAGCACTTGAACTTCAGTCTTAGGACTCGGTTAAAGACTTGCTTCTTCTCAACTTATGTTGAGCTTCTCTGTTTCCAACCCTTTGGGCCTCTTATCTCTATTTAGCCCTCGTAGGACCTTTCTCAAACTGGGGTCACAAAAAAATTAGAGCTTTCTTCTACATAAGGATAGCTCATGCTTGATACAAACTTGAAAAGTTCTTTAAGAATAAAAAATCTTTGGTGCTCTCTTGCTTCTACATAAGCAATGTCTTGAGACCAAATGCCTGGACACGCCTGATTTAGTCAATCAAGAAAAATAGAGGGCAAAATTAAAACATCCGAATTTGTAAGACAACAATACTTACCTGCATTGTTTGGATATCTCTAAGAGATGGACGAGACGAATGGGGTGGAGTCTGAGATGAAGCCCAAGTTGGTGTACTTCTTTCTGCATCAGAGGCATGTGAAGCACGAGCAGAAACCACCGGTATAGGACTAGAAGGCAAAAATGAACTCAAAAGAATTTTCCCTTCACTTCCCACGTTGTTGGAATGGCTTTCTACCTTATCCTTCCCTTTGGTTTCCTTGTTACCCTTGACTTTGCTCTGCTCATCAAGAATTTCACGAAGCGAAGAAGCATTTCCTTTCAAAATCTTAGCCCCACCCCATGCAGGGCCCTCACATTTAGGTGATGGTGGAGGCGGCGGAGCAACTTTAGGAGTATCATCAAGAGCACCACTCAAAAACATCGAAAGTCCACCTTTCTTGTTCTTTTTCTTGGATGCTTTTGGCAACGAGTTCTTATTTTTTGATGAATCTGTATTGCCTTTCTTCTGAACAGCCAATACATGGTCAGGTGTATCTGGATTGGTCGGAGCTTCATCATATGTAGCGTCCCCTTCCTATCAAAAGTATCAATACAAGCTCAGAATAATGTATTAATATGGGGGTTTTAAAAAAGGCGTGTAGAATGTGCAGAACTTACCTTATTCTTGGAATTTGGAGAAACTTCAACATCCAAGAAATCCTTGGGGTTCAAGTCTCTGTCAGATCCACAAAACTCGGAGCTCCCAGAAGCTGTCTCTACTTGAAACCCCCTCTGTTTGCTCTTTCTCCTCTGTTTTCTCGATACATCACCCTTTTTATTCCCTTTTACATCCGGTGAATCTGAAGATGATGCTTCAACCTTTGTTGTTGGAACACCAAGCTCAGCCAATGAGCTCTCGAGCGACAACTTTGTTTGGAGCTTTGCAATTTGCTGGTCATCGAGAAGATGCCCTTTAGACTGCATGTCTTCCAGCATCTCAATTTGCTGCAACTTTTTCCTTAAAGCCCGAACTTGTTTGTTGACGCCATAGCTCAGATCATCTTTCGGTTTTAGAAAAGAATCAGATCTTTGACCTCCTTCACTTCCCAATGTTGATCTTTTCATGTGCTTTTCACGTGTCTTTAGCACCTCGCTCTCGCTGTCCTCCTCTTCGCTATAAATAACAGCAGGAAAAGTAGCTGTTGGAGTCGGGAGCCGACGATAACTCCATGGTTCAGATGATCTATGGTCTAATGACTTTTCAAGATTAGCTAGAACATCAGGTAGGGCACTAGCAATTGTATGTGATGAGACCGCAAAGATGTAATCAAGGTTTCGGATTGCAATGTCCTGCAAGCAAATATTCAAACACCACAGTAAGTATGATTCTCCATCACTTACCAAAGCTTTTACTTGGCCAACTGGTCATATACTTGAACTTGGGACCAGGGTTGAAGTCCTGGCAACTGTACCCATTCCCACCATCAGAATTTTATTTCTCCAACTCTAATTGGGCCTCTCTCAACCAATTCTTGGTGGGCCCCTATCAATTCTTGTTGGGCCTCTCTCTATCTCTCCCCTAACCTGTTGGGCCTCCTTAAGGTTGGAGGTCTTGTGGCAATATTAGAGCTCCTTTCTACTTTAAAGGATGTCTCGAGCCCATGATACATCAATCTTAAAAGTCTATGAATCATAAGTTTGATGTTCCTTGCTTCTACATAAGTGAGCCCAAATCTTGATACACATTGCTGATATAAAAAAACTCTCCATTATTCATATAATCTTGTCAAGTACAAAGAGCATACCTCACAATGCTTCCTAAGATCATCGGCTTCAAGTGAATCAGCAACTTCAAGAAGCTGTATGGCATTACGTGGCTCAACCAGATGGTCAGCTGCCACTCTTTCTCGAAGGGTATTTTTAAGCTCGATAAAAGCCTATGACTAGTATCAACCTTTGGAACAGCCGGTAACAGATAATCACAGTCCTTATCATTGAACATAAAACCTTCATCAAACTCCTCCACTTCATCCTTCAAAAGCAACTTCGGCTCCTGAGTATTGTTCTCGGACACATTGGGAAGATAGACAGGATGATAGAGAGAAGCGACAATCAACAGATGTGTTTCGCCGACGGCCACCGAAGTAGCTCTCTTCACACCATGCACCCGAGTTGCAACAGGGGGCTTGTCTGTGTCTTTCTTCCCATCCACAATGTGAACATCGCCAGTCGCTGTAGCTGCAGCAGTCCAGAACTTACCTGCAGAAATGCTCACAATGTTTCTTCCACACAGCGAATACATCTACACAAGTTGAGAACAGAAGTGATGGTCGGGTCAGCAACATGTTTAAACTTGGAAGGAGAAAGTTCAGTGGGTGTAACCAAACAAACCTGTTGGCATCTGAGGTCAGGATCCGAGGAAACCCAATAAAACAAAGCTCCATCACTGGTTAGAGCGGTGCTGTGTACCATCCCAGCAGCAATAGAAACTACATGAAGCCGTTCCATCCGATGAAATTTCAACATAGCGCCTCCGTTCTTTTTTATATTTCTAGCAACGACTACACGTCGTGGTGTCACAAGCCGATGACCCCAAGTGAACACCTGCTTCCACAGTAACACGTCATGATGTGAATACAAAAATAGCATAGTAAATAGCAATACAATTGTGCTTTATATTATGACCTCTCCATCCGCTCCTAATACAACAGTGTGATATTTTGCTGCTGCAACTTTTGTGAAAACCTTTCCTTTCAAGTACTCAACCAATCTTGGAGTATAATTCGACGCTGAGTTTGAGGTGCCGTAACCTAGCTGACCCTCTTTATTGCAACCCCATGTAAAAACTTCGCCAGACTCCGAAACTACAGCTGTATGTTTATTTGCAGCAGCAACGGCAACAATTTTTGTCTTGATAGAGCTCACTCTACGAGGTGTGGGTTGGGTGTCCACAGAAGTATACCCAAGCTGACCCTCTGTACAACATCAAAACATAGTTAATGCCGGAATATGAATGATTGCTGTAAGAAATGCTTTTTGTATTGGCAGACAAATATAAGCAGAGAGAGAATGGAAGAACCGGTCTATAGGACTGAGGATTTAGATATATTGATGATTGCATATATGTATAATTTGTGGCCACATTTTTAGTGACACATGTAAATACTGAATAAATTTTACCTCTATTAGATCCCCAGGTGAATACTTCCCCACCCTCAGTAGCAATAACAGTATGATGTTTGGCTGCTGCAATTGCCTTCACCCGGCGAGATCCTAAACCAGAAGTGACCTGCCGGGGAGTGATAACTGCGGCTTGGCCGCTGCAAAGATTTAAATAAACTGTTTTGGTATTGGTAGATTCTATTAGACAATAGGAAATTGCTTAATTATAACAATATTGACCATTATAAATCCAATTTTGCAATGAAGTACTATAATCCAACTTGTACAATATTTGATATCCGTGTTGCTAAGATCAAAGGTAAATGAGCTGAAGTACATGAAGTCGTGTCGTGCAGAATTCAATCCAAACTTGGATTTCCCTCATCGGTATTTAATACATTAAGATACTTCTCTGCATCCCATTGCAAGACTTGAAAAAAAGGAGCAAAATAAGATTTTGATCAAACCTTCAATCCTGACTTGGCATGGGATTAATTAACTAGTGGAATATTATACCTGTGAATATCAAAGTCAGGATGGCCAAGGCGGCCTCCCCTTCCAAAGCCCCATGTGAAGACTTCTCCACGGTCAGTAACAGCTACACTATGGAACTTGGCAGCAGATACAAACTTGATAAAAGAACCTTGAAGCGAATCAACTTTGCATGGCAATTTCTGTATGTGCGCATTTCCAGTTCCAAGTTGATAGTTCACACCACTTCCCCAACTATACAACTCAGTTGCAACTGCACATTGCAGAGAAGTAACAGGTAAAGTTATTCCCACATCCCAGAAACAATGGTGTAATGACTTGCAACAACACTACAATACATAGTCATCGATCATTTTACCTGAATCTTGTCCGCTTCCAACAACCTGGCATACAGGACCAGAAAGGAGATCGACCGGTGTACGGGATTTAGAATCCTCCAATGTGGCAGATGCACCAGACTGAAGAAGAATACTTGCTACTGCAAGATGACCAAAGTGCAGAGCCCTGTGGAGGCTACTCCATCCTGACTCACCATCCTACAACAAAAATGATGCATTCGTGCAAAAAATGTAAGTTTCAAAATACATAATTATAAACACAATGTAATAGAAGTAGACACCGACCTTGAATTAAACTAGCAGAAGTAGATGTTAGAATATAAAACTATAGTTGGGCCTTCAACTACCGACTTGAGCTTTTAGTTGAGCTGGTCTTCTAATATGGTATCAGAGCTTAATTCCTCATGGACACGAGTTCAAATCCCACCTATCTCCAAAAAAAAATCTAATTTCTTCTCTTAATGTGCCCCTATTATGTCTTCTTCAAAGCTCTTATCTCTCTTCTCAATGGCTCGTCTCTCCTTCTAAATAATCCACATCTAAACCCGTAAACGAGCTTGTTCGTGAGGGCACATGTTAAAATATAAAACTATAATTGGGTCATCAACTATCAGCTCGAGCTTTAGTTGAGTAGGTCTTCTAATACTAGATAAGGAAGGTCAGTAAGATTGCTACGAAATGAGAGTATTGAAGACAAAAACATGGGAACAGAAAATGAAAAGATTGCATAAGCAACACACCCTGGCATCTGGATCAGCACCAGCAGCTACAAGCCTCCTAACAATTGGAATGTGGTTTCTCCAAGTTGCAATGTGAAGAGGAGTAAGGCCAAAGGTGTTCCTTGAATTGATATTGCCCCCATTCTTCTTCAACAGTGCCAACGCTGCGTCTACATCTGCCAAAGACCCTTCCAGCACAACAAGCCATATATCTTTTTGGGACCCGTATGGCAGATTTTTGCGAGCATGATACTGCAGATTCTGCTTATGCCCTTGAGGTGAAAGTAACACCTCAGTCATTTTTACACAAACTCTTGAACTTTCACAGAACTTAATTCAGTCAAGCCACAACAATGGAGAAGCTTCTAGTAGAAAAAGACAGGCTCTCCAAGTCAATATAGCAAGGCGAGGCCAATTAACACATTACTGCCTGGCCTTGACCTGATCTAATACATGTTTCAATCTAGGAACCGCGAAAAACACTCAAGAGATTGCCATTAGATGAAGAATTCAAAAGGGTAACTTTCAGACCACCAACATGATAACTTTATAATGAAAGTAAACTTAATCCGATTGAGGCAGCAAGTCCCAACACTCCTTCAAAGCTCAGAACTGGGAGATAAATATCCGATGAACAAGTCTCCAGGATAGCTGCACATTGCATTCAAGTTTCTTTTTTATCAGTAAGATCTACTTTCCTGGATTCTTGAGAAGTCAAAATGAATAAATGATCAAACTTTCATCCAAAGTAGTCCTACCTTTGTATAAAAAGCAGTAGTACATCATAACATGCAGCGAAAGGGGGTATTTTTAACAAAACTAGAGTTTAATATAAACATAAGCAACAAGATTTGATGCCTCAAATATAGACAAGATTCCTTCGCTCTTTATGGAAGAAAAAAAATAATTACAAACGATGCAAATTATAAAGGAAGACATGGTATTTATAGAATATCCATCCATTTCATGATGTTACCGCAACATGATCCCCAAATTAAAAAGAAAATGATCCAACCATACTTACCAGAAACAGAACAGAAATCATATACTAAAAGCACACATTAGTCCATCCTCATACATTAATCTTCCTCTCAAAATTAGTATAGAACTGCTGAATCCAGAATTGTAACTGATCCTAACTTAAAATTGCAGAATCGACAGAACGAGAATCAATACAATGCAAAACAAAGGGTCGAGCACAAACTCTCAAAACCCAGATAAAAAATCGTAGAAATTTGATCAGTAATCAACAAACAAAACCGTACCCACATCACAAAATGCAATTTTCAACAGGCAAATCATTACCCATTCATGAATATTCAAAAAATTATAAAAAAAATAGAAATTTCAATCAATAACACCACAATCAGGAGATAAAATTCAAATGCCACTGAACAAATCCCAACAACAGATTCGAGATAAGATAAATCACCTGAGAGTTACTGAGATTGAGTGAAATAAGAGAAAAGTATAGCCATGTAAATGATTTATAGAAATTGAGGAGAGAAATGGTACAAGAGAATATACCCAAAACCCAGAGGCATAAACGAGAGAGAGTAACGAAGCTACAGAGATCGAAATTGATGGAACGATTTCAACTCTCTTTACTCTGAGAAGGGTGTTTTGGGAAAAGGAGGAAAGTGATTTGACTATAATGACCTTGTCTCCATCCCGAAATGACGTAATCGAGAGGTTGGTGATTGGTGAAGACCACCAGCTTCGTGCAGCAACACGTCAACGAGTGTCGTTTTGGGGGACACGTTTGTGACGCTTAGGAGACGTATGTGAGGTGGGGAGATCTATGGATGGTCAAAACGGACTTTTCCAACCTCTCAAAATAGGGTTTATTTTCTGTTTTATTTATTTATTTTATGTACCTTTCAAGTTTTATTACCTCAT
>JAYMTN010003303.1:0-10048 GCA_036897425.1 Erodium trifolium
AAAAGTCGATAATAATACAGGGTACAGTTTTGCCAGTATCCCTTGATATTTGGTTACTATAAAGAATTAAAGATAGAAAACAAATGTGGGAGGTTTTTTAACCAGGCAAGATGATGCAACTTTCACTTACAGAAACCCCACAGATATTCGATTTTCATAGTTCAACCCATCAGACATTCCCAAGTCTCCAATATGATCACCAAGAAGCAGCACATTTCTTCTCTTCTTCAAAGAAGCAGGATCATCCATAATCTCATTAGTAGTGTCACCCATTTGGTCATGAAGAGGAGCAGCCATGTCGAGGGCATGCTCGTTTTTGTTCAGAACATGAATTATCTTCCCTGAAAACAGTACAAGTTCAAATTAATTGAACTGATTAAACATGGTTTAATTACACAAACATGCACTAAACATTAATTGAACTTTCATTTTATTGAAAGTTTAGTGCGACGCTCAGTAAGTTTGAATGTTAGTGCAGGTAAGTAAAAAACGTGTAAATATTAGTGCATGTTTGTGTAATTAACCCTATAAACATTAACAATAAATCCATGGAACGACTTGAATGGTAAACAAAATTTAGGTATTGAAAGTATAATGGTGAAAACAGTGACCAAAAGATACCTTTAAAAGATACCAGGTTACCGTTATCATCAAATAACATGCGATTTGATACAATCCTGATGTTTTTAAAAGTTCTATGAAATTTCTGTCTCAAGACCTGATCCAGTGAGAAGAAGTGGCACCATGGGTTAAGATACTATAAATTAAACCTCAAAAAAGTGTAAAAAAAATGAAAAGGAATTGTCATAACTAAAACATTAATTACCACTGTGAGGTAACCCAACAAAACTAACCTCCTCTATGATATCTGCAAGACCTGCAGAAAATATAAGGATGGGAATGTCTCTCTCCTGCAAAATGCTCAGTAATAAGAGTTATAAGAAGCATAACTCCATGTATAGAAATTATTCATCAAGGATTGAATGGGTCTTGAATATTTCTTCACCGGTTAGGCTGCTCAACATACAAAAAGAAATTACAATCCCACCGCAATGGAAAGCCTAGGGTACTCTATAGTCGATATTTCAAGCTTCCAAAGTAGAACTTGAGATATCCAAGATGGAAATTGGGCCCTTACCTCCAAGTATTCAAAAAGTTCAACAACACCCTCTCTAAAAGCAATGGCTGAACTAGCAACAGACTTTTTTATTGCATCATATGTAAGTCCTCCCTCAATAAGCAGACCATGAGTTTTACCCCACCTAGATTAGTATAGCAACAGGCTTCAGTTCGATTCCCTAAAAATCATCCAAAATATATAATAGAGCTACAGTTATTATAAAAGAAGGGTAACTTTATTAACACATCTTCGCCGACCTTTGACTCTCAAATACACACGGTAAAGATGATGGGTTATCAGTAACACATTGTCACCTTTCGACATTCATAAAAAAAAACACAACATTTTGTTAATGTGTTCCTAATAAAACTATCACCTATTCAGTGCGAATCCGGGGTTTTTGATGATTAACAAAAGGTGGCAGATTGTTACTATACCCCCTCACCTTTACGGGGAGTTTTTGAGAACCAAAGGTTGCCGAGAGGGTGTAAATAACGTTTTCCCTTAAAAATTGTGATTTGGCACTTAGTAGAACATAGTTCTTATATAAACAAATAAGTTTTTCTGCTAAAACAAAGATCAATCATCCAGATTTGTAATGGTTATACCACTCCTCCATGAGCTTTGTTTTCTCTTCGATGGGAATAGTTGGAGAGAACTCCAAAGGATGGTAATGCTCATACAAAGCTTGCCTCTTAGCATCATACTCTGGATTACCCTGCTGCAGAAGGCCATGACTACCTACATTTCATGCCACCAGAAACCCAAATATTTACCAAATCTCCTTAAACAGAAACACAAGAACCACAGAAGGAACATACTTTGCCCACGAATTCCATTAACTCGATACATGGTTAAAGTGGCATCAAAATCTGCAATCACCTGATCACCAGAATGCAGAACTAAATCATCTTCATTCAAGATGAAAACTTTCAGCAACAGTTACAATGGGCATGGCTATTTGAAAGAAGAAATTAACTCATATACACAAGCTACGAATCCACAAGGTTGCTAACAAAAATGGGCAAGTGGGTAATTTAGGAAATGGTAAGAAGAACGATTGAAGGAAACAAACCCTGGATTTTAGCAGGCCCCGCCATGCGAATCGCGGAGATTTTCTGGTGGAGCAGCTTCCGATCGCCCACCACTACCTCCTCCTCGGAGAGCCCCATCCCGATTTGAGCTGTGAAGCTGCTAGAACAGCGAAAACGAACCCTACAGCAACATTATGCAGAGAGAGGGAAGCTCAATGTATCAGTATACCGAAATGTGAAAATGGGTGATTGTCAGGAAAGGAAAATTTTGAGCACCTGAATTGGGTTCTGGATGGGAGAAGAAGAGAGTAAGGTTTACGCCTGAAAATGCTTCTAGAGATGGAGATTGTGTTGCTGCTGCTTTGTAGAAGATGACCAAAACTCATTGGAAGTCACAACAAAGTAAAGGAGTAGGCTTCAGTGAGCCTTTTTTCTATTACAGGTCAAATTGGGGAAAAAGGTATGAGTATATACAAGGATTGCGGCTATGGAGGAAGAGATTGGATAATTAATGGTAGCATAGCGTGATTGTCAAAACGATAAATGGAGAAACGAATAAATAAATATGATAAATGGTATTAATACTGACATAAATAGAGAACCATAGAAATTGTAAGATTAGGTGTCTTTTTGTGAGCATAAACTTGGAAGTTTTATTACAAATACATAAAAAGAAGGATTAGACAGAATCTCCTATAAATCTGTAACGTTGTTTTATGAACAAAATGTTTGGTATATTTGTTTTTGTAGGAGTGTACATGTACCATTTTTGTTAGCTCGAATCGAGTGGACCTGTTTTACCTATTAAAAATTGCTAGTCCCGTGATGGAAACACTTTGGAACGAAAAACGGCAGGTAGCCGAGGAGGTCCCATGGAAAAGAAAGAGTGGAATTGTGAAGCAGGACGTTCCTCCTCATTTGCGTTCGGCGATCTTCAATACCCATGTCCGTTGCTTCTAGCTCAGTTTCGTTGATGCTGCTTCCCAAACCAAAATACATGTGAGATTCCATATGGCAGCCTAACAACACCTCTGGCCTCCACGACTCATTAGAGAACAAATCGATAGTAACATCGATTCTAAGCCTTGCAAAAAAGAGAAGGACTCGAACTTGTCGATCCACATTTGGGGGATATATCAAAGAAACCCCCAAAGGGGTGACCATAACACGTATGATGAAAAGAAATAGCTAGAGAAAGCAAATGATCGGAGAGGAAGAGCCGCCGTTAGAGCCAATGACGACGACTAGGATTTATGGGGTGCTCGCATGCTAGAGAGAGCTTTTTAACAGTTTTTATTTAAAATATAGTAATTACGTAAGATTAGTCGTCTCGTTTATCTTAATTGGATAACTTCTTTTATATTTGATAGGATGAAATTGAATAGGATCCTAAATTCCTATGAAATTTTAAATTTATGATTAACTAGAAAATATTATTAAGTAAATTCACCTAAGAGGGCGACTAACTTCAACCTAATGCTCTTTAAGACAAGGGTTTGATGGTTGGGCGCACCCTGCCTAGACAAGATCTCGACGAAATTATGATTGCACGATGTTGTTGATTTTTGGATTCTAATACTGATTTACTACATAGAGGATTTGATTTCTAATAATAAGTCGAGGTCTGTTGTGCAGCCTGTTCATACCAAATAAGGCACCTATGGGGAAGAGGAAAGTCGTTGAGGAGGACCATCCCGCCTCCGTCATGGTCGACTACTATCGGCCTCTCTCATCTCATTAGACAGCTAGCGCACCCTCTAGTACCTTACGAGGCCTTCGTATGAGGCCGACATGCATTCAGTCACCCTAGCAAGATTCGAGTCAAGACATTAATTTTACTAGTATTCGAGCTTAGGAGTCCTAATGCAAACGTCTTGTTACCGAGCCAAGGGGCTGAGACTACCTAGAAATTAAGATGCCTCATTTATGTAAAGTTATTTATGAGAAAATAATAATATGATTCGCATTTCGCTGAAAGATGTATACGATTAGCTATAAAAAATATACATCTATCTATGTGTCTAACCAAAATCTCATATTTATTTGTTGTTTATGATACAAGGTAATAAAATGATACCACGCACTAAGGTTGATAAAAAATTGATTGGCATTGGATCAATGGTTGGAAACCGCCTGTAAGTGATCCTGACAATGGTCACACCAAAGACTTCATACGTCGACTTTGGTGGAAAAACGTCTAAAACGGACATTTTTCGATAGCCAAGCATGATAAAAAAAGTTATAAAATTAGTATGCTTGCTTCACCTTCTCGACCTTTAAACTCAAATCGATAGATGTAGCTCTTTTTGTTTGTCCCGTGCTTGTGCCTTTGTTTCTGGCCATCTCGGTTGAGGTCGAATTGTGGCGAAGTCTCGTACTCGGTTGCATGACTTTGAGATAATGTGTAGGATTCGGAGTCATCCAATCTCATCTTAGTACCTCTTCTCCGCCATCTCCATCATCATGTCGACAAAAAAAAAAAAATTTGCTACAAGCCTACAATGGTTGGTACATGTGACACATGCTGCTTCTTCGACGTCCTCCGAAATGCTACCAACAATCAGGCGTCCCCGTAACGCCACCTCACCCATCGACCGGCGCTATACCAACGCTTCCTCTACCGCTACCTTGATGTCATTCTATAAAGTTGACCTCCTTGACAAGGTATATGTCCCAAGAGGCAAGAACAGTCCTTTTTTAAAACAAAAGTGGCATAACTAAAATGTATTCATAAGATCATCAATTGATTTATGGTATAAATTTTACACAAGTGGAAAATAATATATCCAGCGATACAAATCTCCATCCCCACAACAAATAAGAATTTTAATAAAAAAAAAACTCCATTTTGAACCGAAAGTGAGCTCTGTTTCTTCAGCAGCATACGGGACAAACCAGCAGACCATTCTCATTACACTCCCCGCACACACTCCACAACCCATCATCGGAAAACATCCTCCGGCTGCCGGAGCACTTCAAACAGACCACAAACCGCACTCCGGCGCACCCTTCACACGGTCCGGTCGACCGGTCCACCGGCACGCCCTCCAAGAGTGGCCGGAGGTTCCCCTGCTCGTGCAGCCTCAGAACCTCCTCTGCTCCGCCAATGTACCTTCCCTTTATGAACAGCTTCGGCGGAACAGCCGTTTCGCCGTGGAGAACCCGCCGGAGCTCCTCCTTGAACTCCGTGTGCATTGATATGTCCCTCTCGACGAACCCAACTCGGAAGGTCTCTAGCAGAAACCGGACACTGTTGCAGTTCTCGAAGGTCTTTCTGATTCCCCTGAGGGTCGTCGTGTAGAAGATCACGCCGCCGTCGCCGCCCGGCGGGCATTTTTCTTCGAAACCCAGTAGAGGGTCGAGATCTTCAATCTGGTTTTGGCTCTGGCTCTGCTCCTCGTCGATTCGACGAGCTTTTAGAGGAGGCTCTTGCCCCTGTTCTTCAGATCTCGCTCTTCTCTCTGCTTCAATCATTCTAATGTGCTCCTTCACCGCTCGCCGGAACGCCGCCAGCAACTTCGGATCGAAGAGGCTGCGAGAGTTCAGCTTCGGCCGCCGGAAAGACGAGGTGTCAATGTCCGACAACGGCGTGCTATCCGCTTCCTCAACTCCGCTCAATTCGTCCTCTGTTTCTACAGAGCATTCCTTAGCTTTCGCCGCCGCCGCCGGCGGACCCATGTTTTCTTTGTCGCCGTCATCGTCTCCGACGCCCAATTCTTCTTCTCCGAAGACATTTACGCAGTTAAGGTTGCTCTGTTCCTGCTTTTCCCAGCTCATCCGATTATGCTCCTGAAGAACCGATCTCTTGGTCCATAAATCGGCGGCGACGAACCCATCTGAAGCATTCAATTGAAGAACACGAACCGATTTGAGCTTCTTCAAAAACTTACCTCCCATCCCCTTCATCTTCCACCGGAAAATTCCCTCCAATTCTGATCTGGGTTGTTGAGGATAAGATCGATGGATCAGAACCCAGAAGCGTTTTTGAGTGAATTGATTGAGACTGTGCTTAACTTTTCTGGGTATGCACCCAACACAACAAAGGTATGTTTTTTCTCTGGTTCAACGGTTAGAAAGCAGATATGGCGTTTTTAAATTTCGAAAACCGTAAAGTGGGAAGGTGGAGGAATAGGGTGTGGGGTGGTGCAGGATAAAGAGGGGTATGAGAGCACTGGGGACGAATAAAAGGTAGCGTGAGACACGTGTAGAGATTATATGGAACGTGAAGTGGAGGAGTTTGGTAAGTCACGAGTGCCATGACCAGTAGATGAGCCATGAAAAGATGAGACCTCAACGGTCACAAATAGGTGAAAGGTACGACACAAGGACTTGGTCGCCAGCCAGAGCTCCTTTTTGTTCTCTATGTAGGTTTGTCAACCAGAATTAGTCATTTATTCGGTTTTGAATCGTCTAATTGTGGATGGATATTCAGTTAAATTCTTCAATTATTCATAAATCCAATATATAATTATCTTTATTAATGGCACCTTGAGTGGGGACACTTATTTTATGGCTTTCGTCCTGCAATGGTTCGGGGACATTTACGCTTATTCCGGTTTCCGCATGCTGTCTATCTCAATTTTTGTCATCAACAATCCAAAGACGAGCAGAGTCGAGATGAGAGGGATCCTTGTCGTGCTGGGGATTGAGGTCCCCTCGGGCAGTTCCTCCAGTATCGCCATGCCGCCCTCCCCCATCAGAGCCTTCCCCCGAATGGGATCCCGACGAAGTGGGGGAGCGGGTCTTCGGCAAGGGATGGAGCAACCATCAACAGGGGCGTGGGCCCAGGGCTTGCCGCCAGTGGGTTGCTTTGCAAGGAAACAATCGATAGAGACGACGGGCCAGTGGGCCTAGGGTTCGCAACCAAAGGAAGCGTAGAAGACGACGACGATGGGTTGCTTGGCGTGAAGCAATCGGATGCACCTTAACCGACCGACCTCGCCTAGAATTTATTAGTGGCGCGTCCGAGCCGATGGAAAACAAGACGATCATCGTCGAGGGTAGCGGCACAGGTGCTGAGAACAATGGTGGATGAGGCCGCGAAGGATTTCCTAGTCGGGTTTGCTTAGGCTTCCTTCGACGCTAGGGCTTTAATGGAGACTCCACCACCGAAGAGGGGCGAGGAAGGGGATCGCTGAGAAACACATGGATACAGGAACAGGCGGCGACGTGACTAATCCGACAGAAGTATCGGCAGCCAAAGCAGACGTAGGTAGCTCCAAAGGGCTAGGGTTTCCAGACTCTCGACAAGTGGTGCGAGAGAGACAAGGGATTTCATATTTACTTATATCGCTATTTACATTTTCTCACCTAATAACCTATTTAAAATTGAAAACTGGTTAAACATTGACTATCAAAATGAAATAAAATGAGAAAATTTAAAATCTTAATATAATTGAAAAACAAGTAATAAAATGAGAAACATACGGTTATAAATTGTAAGACTATCCACGATAATTTCTATTTGTATCACAATCCTAGCAAATAATGATCGAGCAGTAAAAGCTACACTGGGCAAAGTTGGATAAATGGAAGAAATGTTAAAACCAATAAGAATACTTGTGGTTCTACACGGTATAAACAAATATTGACTTAATAAAAATATAATGAACTCAATATTTATGGTCCAATAGCCTTTACATGTGAGCTTATCTTCCATATCCAGCAAATTTTAATAGTAAACTTTTACTAATAATAATTTTTTGTTGTAAACTTTTGTAGTGGCCTTAGGGGTGTTCAAATAAAAACCGTAACCCATTCCACCCGCTAATCCATCCGGACCGTTATACCATGGTGTTTAACCCGTGGTAAAACGGTGCGGATTACGGATTCAAAAAGCGAAAACCGGGAGCTAACGGTACGGTTCACGGTTTTTAAGTCTCCAATCCATGGATAACCCGTTCCATCCGCCCAAATATAAATATAATATTTTTTTCCACTTATATATATATTTTCATGTATTCTTAATTTTTATATTATGGGGCACTTTCAAGTGAAACCAACACTCATTTTGTTACTTGTTACCAAAATCTAAACCATTGATTTTTAAAATCCAATGGCTATAGATTTTCATCCTCAATTATGTACAAATAAAATAAAAAAATAAGCAAAAGGTTAGTATTGTAACTCCATCCTCTTTAAAAAAAAGTATTGCAGATTTTTTTTACTGTTTTAATCTGATTTTTTAATATTTTTTTAAAATAAGTTAAAATTTCAATTGTTTTTCAACATTTCGTAATTACTATTACAGAATATTATGTCTAACATTATAAATATTTATATCGGATGTTACATAATTTTTTTATCGAACATTACATAATTTTGAAACGATATTACATAATTTTTTATCGTAAGTTACATAATACATGTTACATAACTTTTTAAGTCATATTCCAATATTTTGAACCAAAGTCATATAATATCATTCCTTTTCATATGTTTATTATGTAATTCTACACTCATAATTACAGAACAAACATGAAATTACCCAAAAAATCACATAATTCAATACTCAATTTTACACAAAACACTACCCAATATATTACACTATTAATTACAGAATTCTACACTAAAATGACATAATATTACACTAAAAATTACAGAATTCTACATTAAAAATGACAGAATATTACCCTACGAATTATAGAATTCTATACTAAAAATGACATAATATTACCCTAGGAATTACAAAATACACTAAAAAACAACCCAAAACACAATTGATATTTATCCAAAAATCTGGAAACAAAAAATCATGAAATCCAAACCCAATATTTGTGGCTTCGGGTCTGGTCTGTGGCTTAGAGCATTGAGGTTCGATTTGTGGACGGCGACGATCTTACACTGACTGCCGGCCATGCACGTTCAACTATTGAAGATCCGGTCGGGGAAAACCATATCACGGTGTCGATCTTCACGGCTGCGATGGAGTATACAAGATGGAGAAGCTCATCCCTTCTCCAGCTTCACTACCGTCCAGACCAAGAGGATGCGAGGCGGAAACCGTGTGCATGTTTCGCTGGCCGAGCTGAGCACGGTGGAGGCGAGGGCTGGCCCAGCTGAGCACGGCGGAGGCGAGAACTGTGCGAGGCATGGGTGTGGCCTCGAGTCAAGATCTGCACGCATCGCGGTGGCGGGAGGAGATACGGTCAGCGGCTGCGCGAGGAGAGGACCGAGCTTGGGGCGTGCGACGGTTGAGACCTTGGGTCAAATGACGGTGGATCCCTATACGACCTGCAACAGCGTTTCCTCAAACGGCGGAGGGTTCTGCTAGGCCTCGTGACTGTGGCGAGTACGTGTTGTGGCTCCGGCAAAGATCTCCAGAAAGGCGGCGGGGACACCACGGACTCGCGGTGGCTGAAATACGATGTGCACGACGACGGCGACCTGTGGACCGTCGAGAGTGCTGAAGCTCTCACCCTTGTTCCCCATCCACCACCGGCCCTACAGATCGACGAACCACCGTGTGCTTGGAGAAGTTCGATCTGCCTATGCTCGGAAAAGCTTCAGCTCCGCACCAGCAGATGTCATGGAAACGCCGTGGTCTTGTTTGAAGGATGGGGTGGCCGACTGAGAGAGCTGGCGAGGTCGTGAGGGAGAGATAAGTGTTATGTGGGTAATTTCATATTAGGGTTTGATATCAATGAAAGCTAAAATGACATGTGTCCTTGATATATGTAAAATTACAGCAATAACTTAATATTAATGTTATTTACGGTTGTGTGCCACTAGTATCACAATCATTGATTTAAGATGATCCAATGGTCCAAAATTAAGTAACAAATAACATTTTCATATATGGGTAACACTTGAAAGTGTACCTCTATATATATATATACATTATTAATAATAATAATAATTCAGGGTTCCTATAGGCATACTAGTATTTCTGTAA
>JAYMTN010003304.1:0-10046 GCA_036897425.1 Erodium trifolium
TGTTATTTTCCTTTAAATTATTAACTCACGCCCTGAGCCCGGCCAAGTCCGGATTTGGGGCGTGATAGCTACTGAGGGGCATGCCTTTTGAAATGCAAGTTTTCTGTGCTTGTTACGTCTGGAATGAGGCTGAGTGGTACCTCTGACCATTTACGGTAGCTTCGCATTCTTCCTCGTTGTTCATTAGGCATGTGGTGCGGTTGGCTCGAGACAATGGGCTTGGGAGGGTTTTTGGTCTTGACACCTTAAGGTGGGAGATTGGTTTTGGAACTTTGATCCGCTTCTAGGAGGACCCTTTGTCTTTTTTACACTACACTAGTGATCCATTTTCCAAGGCTTCACAGGTTGGCGGAGGGTCACCATGAGACGGTTGTATATTTTTTTGTGGACGGGGAGTGGGATTTTCCATTTGGCAGGGATATTTAGGTTCGGGACGTTGGGGCGATGAAGGAGATCAGGTCTCGTCTGTTTGGGGTTCGGTTGGTGCGTGAGTGTGCATATTCGCTATTCTGGTCTTGGGAGAAGAGAGAGTTTTCTGCGTCTAGAGCTTTCCAGGTCATAGCTGGGTAGAGGCTCTTAATGTCGTGCCTTGGTGTTTGTGATCTAGTATGCCCCGGTCCCACCCAAGATCCAGACATTTTCCTGTTTGTTTGCTCAGGATGGGGTTCCCACTATTTCCTTTTTTGGTGGATAGAGGGGTATCGGTCCCGATAGGTAGATGGAGCATGGAGGTGTGTGTTGTGTGGCTTGTGTGTTGGTCCACCGAGTAGTCGTTGGGCCTGCGCCAACTAGTCGTGTCGTGGCAGAGGTATGAGGCGACGCGCTGCGTCGGCACGCCAAACCACGGCTCATGCATCGACACGTCGTGGCAGCGAACTGTTGCAGGGCCTGCGACTGCATGCCTACAACCGCCCTCCAACGACAGTTGGAACTGCCCTAGTAAATACATTGGTCTCACACGATTTTAAAAGTAAAAGTGGGTAAGGGAGATGAGGAGGTCCAGCTGGAATGGAGATATGATATTGGGCTCGTATCTACTCGCGGGTTCGATTTGATCCAAATCAGAAGATAGAAGAAGTGGAAGGGCTGAATCTTTGGGTCCGATCGCGACCTCAGACTTTTGTTGAAATGTCCAAATCAGACTCGATGCGAAAACATTCGTATCTTGAAGAAAACGATTACAATTCTTGATATTTATAAAATAAACAGTTTTGGTGCTATTTCACTGCACTCGTAATCACTACTGGGATTAAAAGAAATGGAACATTTGAAAAGAATCGGAGACACATGACTTCTTTTTTCCCCACTTGGTTTGTTTTGTGCTTTGGACACGACATGATCCTTGAACCACACAATCACCAATAATCTTATTTGGAACCCACTTGAGTTTATTTAGTTGTGGTTGCTATTAGAATAAGTATTACAAAGAACAACCAAGATTGACAAAATAAATTCCAGTTATTTGCCTATAATTTATTTCTTGTCATGAAAGGTTATGGAATTGTATTATAGATATATGTACAATTACTGATCATTTCGATTAGCATTTTGAATCCGAATATGTTATCCAAACACTTCATTTTTGAGGATTTGGAACCAAGGCTTTGAAGATTAAGGATTGTTCTAAAAACTTAGAGGTTGTCTAAAACAGAAGAAAACCAACAATAAGTTGCTGTAATACATGAATGGTGTGTTCTAAAATCCTACAGTGAGACGATCTTCTTGGGTCAAGATACGGAGTGCCTTCTACTTCTTGAGGGCGTGGACTTGGTTTCATCCGCATTGGTGGAAGCCGGGCTCTCTGATGTATCGGAGCTGCTTCCGTCCCCTTGTCTTTCTTTGCTTGACCACAGCTTGGAAAATATTTTGGACACCATCACTCCTTTCATCTTACCTTTCTCAGCACTGTTTTTATCCGCTAGCTCCCCTTTCAAAGCCTTGATCTCTTGTGCTGTTGGAACCGAGTCCCACTCCTCCTCCGTGTTGGTTGTTGCAGACCTTGAGCTCCCTCGAGACTCAGCCCTGGCCTGCTCAAAAAAGAGCACCTGCACAACAACTCGCAGGGGCAGCCTCTCATTCTGCACTGCGTGCATGCACGCTTCAGCAGACAGTTTCCTGCAGTCCATCAACTTGCATATTCTCTTCCTTTCGCTCTTGCTAATCCCTGGGTGTTCCTGCAATCACCAATGAGTCCATCAAAAACCAATCCTCCTGCTACTTGTCCATCAACTTATGCTGGGCCTTTTTTATCTCTATCAACTCTTTGTTGGGCCAAGTCACAAAAATAGAGATCCCTTCTACATAAGGGATGGTCTTGAGCTAAAGTATTGATACCTGATCAATAAAAATTGTGCAATCTAAAACTCTTAGGAGCTTACCTTGAGATACATGTCAATGGCTCGGTAAATCCCATCATGAGAAGGTCTTGAGAAGCTTGACACCATTTCAGCAAGATCAACAAATTTTGACGGGGACAAATTAGGATCCCGAGAGATTTCAGCTAGGTACCCATCAACAAGCTTTGCTACCATTCCCTTGGATGCATCTGATATGAACCTTTGGCTTTTAATCTCAAATTCATCGTCCACGGAAAGACCCTTCTGGGCACTCTGCTCAAATGCCAGGAACTCCTGGACAAGGTTTTGTACGATCTCGACATCGTATATTGTTGTTTCGCCTTTTGGAGATTGTATAATCAGATCAGCCACTTTTGCCTCGTCAAGCTGCTGCCCAATTTTCCTCATCAACTCGTTTCTTTCCATTTCTCCACAATCTAACATAATCACTGCTCTCAGCAACTTAAGCAAGAAAGAGCACGGGACACTCTTCTTCTCAGTGGGGAGCAACAGCACTATGGTTTCGACCAGAGACCTGTACTTTACGAGATCCCCACCTTGAATCATACCCTTGCTAAACCCCGGCAACCTTCTCAGGGCATATGCACTCAAAGCTTCTCCAATTACATCACCAGAAACTTTCCCTTTAGTTTTTATGGCTGATATGACCCTCTTGAATAGATCGATATGAAGCTCACACAGATCTTCTACCCACCAGTCCTTTGGAACCATCTGACTTTTTCTCACACAATGTGGATCATTCCCATCCTCAAATGGGTGCTTCTTTCTGTTATAGGTGTAGGACCATTCTACCTTGGAGGTGTCAATTGAAGCTCTGGAAGCTATGGAGTCAAGGCAATGGCTGACCACCTTGAGTTCCTCAGACCATGGAAGAAGCGACCTTGCAGTTTGGAGAACTATGATTGAGTCTTTCCAACTCCGGAAAATGCTGGAGTTGAGGAACACTTCGATCTTGTACACGAGGTTGCCCTTTTCAACTGTTTCGTACATCTCAAGGTACTCCGCCGCACATCGAGCCGCAACCACGTTGTATGCGTTGAGTGTCACCGTCATACCATAACAAAACTTGGCGCACATTTCAAAGGCCGCTGGTCCACCGGGGATGTCCTCGATGTAGACTTGGTCACTGCTCTCATCTGTGGTTGAGACAAGCTTCTGCAACTTGGCACTCTTGGACAAAAGGGGAAACTACACACACATTGTAACAAGATAGCATAGATTATAGATCAAGTCATATAAATAAATATAATTTGGTCAGATACTAATTAGTAGTTGATATGGAATCAATACCTTATGTAGATGGAACTTAACATCGCTAACATTAACAACTATGTCAGTTGTCACCTCCGAAGCCACACACCTAGGGACACAAATATTGTTTGGGTTATATATTAGAAAAAAGCTTCTTTACAAATTTATGACACTCCTTGAACATAATATTTTAGATGTAAGCAAGCAGTCATAACAAGAGAAGGTATGAATGATAATATTTATGGAGAAGGAAAATGAGTGGAAAAAAAAAAACTGAAGAAATTTCCTTTATCATCTTCTTGCTGGTACAACAATGAATATGTGATTTGTTGGCTAGATATGCATATTGTTTTCCGTCCATCAATATCTAATGCCACAAAATTATGGTTATCACATCAAACCAAAAGGAAGTATATTCATGACTCCTATGAGGATAAACTAAAAAAATATGATATGCTCATGAAACAATAACAGATAAAACTGCAAACGGAATTAAACAATTATTTCATAAACAGTATATAAAGACCAGTATTTAAAGTGAAGGATTAAGTGTAGCTTGTGTAATTTGAGCCTTAACAACATTTGAAGTTACCATGATTCTACAAAGAAACTGGTGTATGGAAACTAAGATATGCACCAAAATGAATTCCCAGCAAAAACAAGAAGAAATTAATATAAACACAGAAATATCACACTAACCTCGTATTGTCCCCATCAGTCTGGAAAGAATCAGGCTTGGATCCAAGTTTCATAAACTTCATTTTTGTTACAGATAAGATCTGATTGAAGTTACAAATTCTTTTAAAGGAAGTTATAGAGAAGCCTTGAAGTGAAGAAAAAACTCTCCTTGTATATTCAATTCGAAGGCAAGGAATGATGAATTTGAAAGAAAGCGGATGGGTTCTCTTGTATGACCGAATCTTTCCCAGAAACCAAGGTACGGGCAGAGATAGAAAAAGAAAAATATGCAAATGGGTGGTCAGATTTTTGATGAAATCTTCACTTAAATGGGAAGAGATCCAAAGCAGAAGTTGCTTCCCCAGTCAGCAACAGTCCTCAGGCGAAGAGGGTTAGCTATAAAGATTAAAGACAGAGTCTCTCTAAAACATATATAATTCTCAAAACCAGTTAGTGACACACACCCACTTGCTCAAACCTGACACCACCGCCTGTTTCTCAATTATTTATCCTTCCCTTGTTAAAAATCTACTCTCAGTTTTGCTTTACCAATGGGATCAGACAGCACCAACACATTTTTCAGAACCCAAAGGCACAATCCACATTCCTTTACTGTCACCAATTCCCTTTCACCTATGTTTGTCCTGCAACAAAAAACAGCATATCTTGGAATGAGCTAAGGAACTGCCTAAAGGTAGGACAACTAGCATCAAGTTTGAGGTTTTACATAACCAAAAGATCATATCATAGAATAAGCACATGCACCAAATAACAAAGTTGTTCCTAATTAGAGGCCAAAAATGAAGCCAACCCCCACACCCTTACATGATTCTCAAGAGACAATGAATCAAGCACACACAAGGTAAGACATGGTCTAATGAGAGAAGTAATTGAAATTCACCTCTCACATGATCATCAAGACAAGGAGATCCAGACCCAATTCACAATATGCAGAAACTAGTCCAGAGACATGAATTGAAGAAGAGGAAAGCATGAAAAATGGAAGCTTTGGAGAAGATGGAGGAAGTGGTGTAGAATAGAAAACAAGTACAAGGAAGAAGTGCAAAAGATGCAAGTTTGGTGCAGCTGTTAGGTCTCAATTTTCCAAGTAGAAAGAATCAAATATGGATGGAGCAGCCAACACCAAAAGTGTGTTCTCACTGCACTGCTGCATGAGCACTATGACAAGAACCCAGACACAGTCCCCACATACCACAGAAACCACCAAACTAGAAACCCCACCTTAATACAAAAGATGAGTTGTTCCTCATCCTGGACAATCACACAACACAAAACACACAAAAAAAATTAAACAAGTTGAGAATGTTGGTACCTCTTCTTCTCAGTTGTCACTCCATGAATCTCCCATAAAAACCCAGCAACAAAAGAGCTCTCTTTTCTCAATCCATGACCCGCAAAGCAAAGATTAGCTATGCTCCTCTGTTTGCAAAGCAGATGCTAAAGAAAGAGAGGAAATTTACGGCCCGGTGATAAGCAGAGAGGAGGGGTTAAAGGCGAGAGGGCTCGACTTTATCAGTATCAAGGAAAGGGGAAGGGTCTGCAAAGCACGCGAGACTGACAAGAGCAACTTTGTTGTTCCCGATTGAGACCCAAACTTGAGACGTTGAAGAGAATGAGGAACAGGTTGTGCCGTGCGTACCAGAAAACGACCCATCTTCGACCCTTTGCTTCCGATAATGCCTTCCATCTCATTTCTTTTTTCTTTTTATTTTATTCATAATTCGTAATTTGGATTTTATCTAAAGTGAACCAAGTTTGTCTCCTTTATTTTCGACCTTTTAGTACCAGTATATACATTTGTGCCCACACTTTGGCCTCACATACTTCACTCATAACGGGACCAATTTCTATTTCTATTTCCATCTTTTTAACCTGTTCTTATATTAATTTTAATTCATATTTTACCATAAAAAATATTCAGTTTTGATATCCTTATTGAAACCCAAGGACACTCAATTGTATGTTAAAATCAATGTATTACTCGTTTAACTTTTTTTTATATATAAAAGAGGTTCACTATTGTAATCAAGAGTTTGGGGAACATTAAGATTCTGAAAACGTGCATGGTTTTGATTAGCACGTCAAGTTACACATAAATAACAACATTTGGTTAACAAAAGAAAGCCAAAGTTATTGCAAACCATCAAATCAAAGTATAAAAATTGATTAACTTGATCATAACTAAAACGTAAAAACTTTAAACTATTGGCCTGTGAATGATCATCCCTTAGTGCTAAGTATCACTACAAGAAAAAAGACAAATATCTTGACTTGGATAAAATAATTTGAGACAAGTACGCATAAAATTTGATTCATTAGTATGTTTATGGTTATTATTATTTTATCTTAAATCTTGTCAAAATGATTAATTTGGAAATTCGTAATTTTTCGTATATTTCATCACGAAACTCGCGTTAGAACTTAGAAGTAGTTCTTGTCCATATTTATCATTTCATCAAATTGTTTTATTTTTCCTCCACAGGGAAGAGGACAAATGAACGACAGATTCTTATCCAATCATTTTTATTCTACTCTCTACCTCACATGCACTGCTCCAATCCACTCTCCCCAATGTCACTCAAAATCTATCCAATTTTTATATATATAGTTCCTTGGTTTGTATCATATTCTCCATACTAAACAAATCCCCATAATAATGCTGATTTTTTACTAATTAATTATCATTACTTTGCAAGAACCCATTCAATTTCAATGCATTTGAGCACAAGAGGATCCAATGATGTGTGATGTGTCCTATATGAGAATGGGCAGATTGGTTCTTCAAATAATAATGTGCTGAGACTCTCCTTTTTAGTTTAATATGAATTAGCTGACACTAATTTCTATCACAATCTTTAGGAAGATCACAAAATTGATCACCTTTGACTTATAATTTGTGGAGGAAAATGGTTAGTCAAAGCGTTTTCCTATTATGATATGATTAGCTTAAGAGTTTGAAAATGAAAAATGCATGTGCGGGTGCCCAACTTGTATTATCATGTCCATTCAATGTAACAAGATTCGATACACACATGTCCTGATAATCTTTCATTCAATCATGATAATGTTTTGATATTTTCATAAACATACGTGTAGTATTATTGTATTGTGATACCGATTTGTCTAAACTAAATTGTGCGCAGATGGAACAATAAAGGACCTACAATACTGCGGGTCGAAATCTAAAACCACACACAAGGTTGGTTCAAGGTTCAAGGTTCAAGGTTCAAGGTTGTGGAGATGATAGCCGTTGAGTTGAGGGAAGGTTAGAATGTGAATGTGTCGGTTTGTGGTTGGAGTAAGTGAAGTTTAGCCCATACCAATACCAATACAAATACCATGCATGTGGTCTAAAGCTAAATGAAGGGTCTTACTCTTCCCCCGAGCATTATCCTTTAACTTCATCCACATCTCGTACCTTCCAAACTTAAAAGATAATGTTCAAGTGCATGTAAAGTCTTACTGGATGGATAAGAAACACTTCTATAGTATATACACTGAAGGATTGTTTGTTAGAGCATGTATAGTTCATCCAACTTATATGTGGCGGTTAAGTGATTGACCCAACCAAGGGTATAGTGGTGGTGGCACAACAGCCTGATGTTTTAAGTTGTGTCAAGCTGTTGCACCAAACACTTGACGCAACCAGATCACAGAGCCACGTCAACTGCAACAGCTACTTTAGCACGCTAGTCCGTTGTTGTCATGTCGTTGCAATGACGTGCGTAGTTGCCACGTAGCCCCAATGGCTACCTCCTCCCAACCCCGTAGATTTCAATTTTCTCCCTTATAAATATTCACCCCTCTCAAAAAGTTTTTTTCCCACTTCTTCTTTCACATTTCTACCTTCTTCTACTTACATATTTCTCACATCTCATCTTTGTATTCCATGCATCAATAGGCTTATTAGGAACGATTGAAAGAGATAATACCAAATATATACAAATCATTGTTGACTCGGGAATTTCAGTTTCTCAATTTGTGGATTCTTTGGCTGTTTCGGAGTCTGGTACACCTATTCTTGATCGACTGGGTCAGGATTGTGGATGCTCGCCAGTTACGGACACCTGTTTTGGTTCAAACGCTCCAAACACCATTCATAAGATTTTTCAAAAGGTTATTTCTCCTGTGGTTGGTGAGTCGGAGTTTGATAGTCTAGTGGCTGAGGTTTCGGAATAGTTTACGACCAAGACTTTTCCTGTTTTGGGAGGGACGAGTGTTCCGGTGTGTCCCCCTTAGTTGGTGGGTTTAGACCCGAGTCAAGATTATCCTAATTTTGAGGATCTGGAGGAGCGTGATCGAACTCCAGGTAGCAAAGGACTGGATTTCAGTGTAGTAGCCAAGGGTAAGAAGGTTAGGAGGGGCAGGGGTCCAAAGAAACAAGGGTGAAGCGAGAGTGTTTAATGAGACTAAGGCGAAGTTTAGGTCGATGAGTCCGGTGATCATTATGAAAACTTACGTTTCCTCGGTAACCAAGAATACCTCGTCAGCTTGGGATTCGTGTGTGGATATGAGTTTCAGTCTAGACCTTGCATCATAGGTGTGAGTAGAAGCGACTTTCTTAGTTTTTTTCTTACCTCGCCTGATCCTTTTGACAACAACCGGGGATTTAGAAGTAAAACCCATAAGCTCAGAGATTTCAGCTACTTGCACCTACACGGCTTTTTTACAAGCCAAGTAAATATCTGCTTCAACCTCTTTTTCAGAAGTTCGAACTTTCAAACTCGGACAGCCAAGTCCAACAAGACCTTTACAACCTTTCACAACCACGTCCGAAGGAGTGTAGTCTTCCCTCACATAATTAGAAACAAGATTCAGAGGCTGAAGATGATTCAGATACTGATCCAAGTCCAACAAAGAGAGAAATTTGATTTTTCTCAACATCACCTGTACTCCCATTCATCCAAACAGGCTTGCCTTCCCTCCTGCCGAACTGATGATCAGAATTGCTAGACAAAAAGGAATTCTTCTAAGCTTTTGCAACAAACAATAGGAAACCCTTTAATCTGGTCCCATTAAGCATCTGAATTTCCCTTTCAATACAAGATTCCAGATCGAATTGGATGAAAGCAAACCATCTTCCTCTTGCGTTTGGTCTCTTTGGGGCTTGAACACATAGGATTTTTCCAACATCTGAAAAGACCTCATCCAAACATTTTGCCGAAGATTGTTGAGGTAGATTATGAATAAAAATATAGTACTCCCGCTCCTTTGCAGAAGCCCTACCACCCAATTTGTCTTCAAACTGTGTATTGAAAAGTTTCCTCTTTTTTCCAACGAGAACATCAACGTCCTTACTACCAAAAAATTCTAAGACACCACCCCTACCAGTTGGAGAGGCAACTCGAGAGGAAAGAACGGTTCTGGTTCCTTCAAAATCGGGAGGGGGAACCGCATCGAGGAGGAAGACTCCATACCTCCTCTAGACCAGCTCAAACAGAACCTCGACAACAAGAGCAAGCCCCGAATACAAAAAAAAAGACCAAAAAAACAAAAGAGACCACAGAATCGAAACAAAGGAAACAGAGAACTGAAAAACTGTTACCTGACGAGCACCAGGTAGGGAGCGCAATTCACAAACAATAACGTCAACCGTAGACGAGTATAAGCAGCCTGGCTTAACCCTAATTCGGACTTTAAGAGAACGTTAAAATGACTAAAAGCGACCTCGAGGGAGTTTAGGAGAAATTTGGAACAGTTTGGGTAAAAGTTGACTTTTGCCCGGAAAGTCAACTGTCG
>JAYMTN010003305.1:0-10045 GCA_036897425.1 Erodium trifolium
TCAAGGAGCTTGGACCGAACCTCTTTGGGTTCTACTTAAAGGCGGCGGAAGACCGAGCATGGGTCCGGAGTAATGAACCATGATGCTTCGACGAAAGGGCCCTTCTGCTCGGAGACCTGATCCCTTGCGCCCGGGACCTTTCTACTTTGGACCGGATACAATTATGGGTTCATGCCCGGGGTGTGCCGCTGCTGGTTCGCACGAAAGCGACGAGAGAGACAATCATGAACGCCTTAGGAGCTTGTGTGGAGGTACCATGCGACCAGTGGGGTATGTGCTAGGGAGGAACTGTGCGGATACGCTACTGGCATCTTATCGAGCGTCCCCTCAAGCGGAGCCTGATTCTTTGGTTCAAGGAATTCCTGGACCTCGTAAGAGTTGACCTCACCTACACAAAGCTTCCGAGTTTCTGCTTCAACTGTGGAAGAATGGGGCATGTCACGCGGGACTGTGAGGTGGAGGTGAGAGGCACTCCGAAGAATGACACCTCCCTCCTAAAATTTCAGCGGGATAAGAAGGAGAAGCGTACGCGACGGACTGGACTAAGCCACCGCTGAGCTCACCTACAAGCAAGAGGAGGATTTCCCCGAGCATTGTATCTAAGGGCTCCTCGTCTCAAGGGAGGAGCCAATGTGTTTCCATGAGCATTGTATCTAACCGTACAGAGCCTCGGGTTAACACCCAACCTGGAGGGGTGGATCCGGGCTAGAAGCACTTGGTGACCGGCCAGCTCCCTAGGGGTCGTGTCACTGAAGTTTTAGCGCCCATTCCACTTGGGCCCGAAGATATTGGAGAAACTGCTACCAAAGGAATGAAGAGATCTGATGTTGATGCTCCCCGGGATGATCAGGCGAGGGCTGGTAAACAGCCCCGCCAAGAGGAATGTTAGGTCCCCCAGGCTTCAGGGACTGGCTCTGGGAGGGGTCCCTTGTCGAAGCCTTGCCTCCCACTACTACTATTGAAGTCCTTGGCCAATTCTCGGAGCAGGAATTCCAGTATCATTTTCTCGCCCCCTGCCCTTCTTCCTTGCCTATATGGCGCCCCAAAACCTTATGTGAAAATTCTAGTGATATAAGGATCAACGAACTTTATGTTCCTTTTCTGTCATTTCTAGTGGTCAGGATGTATGTTCCTTGATGCGCATCGATGTAATTGAATCTTATTATAAAATTATACCTTCTAAGTAAAAAAAAATACGTTAGTAAAAACATACAAAAAAGAGAGCATAACAAAATATGGTTAAAGAAAAATACCGTATACAGATACAGTTGTATGACAATGAATTTATCAACGGGTAAGATAACGCCATAAATGGTGGGTCTATATGCGTAAGCATGAGAACGGCCATATTGAAACAAACCCACGTCGCCCGGCTCTCTTGGCCGGCCTAAAGCTCCAATGATATAGGCCAATGATTAAATTCAAGGTAACGGTACAAGACATTGATTAAGATAATAACTACTGTAATAGAAACACAATCAGAGGCTATGTGAAAAGACAAAAATATCCTGCCGCCATCGACACGCCCCTCCAGATATATAGCATAGCAAAAGCAGTTTCATTTTCGTCTTGTTTCTGTTTTGTGCCACCGAAACCTACAGAAGAGTATCGGAGATGAAGATCAAGCCTGGTCTATCAGCTCTGGTCACCGGCGGTGGCTCCGGAATCGGTAATTTTTCGATCAACTCTGAGCTGATTGTAATCTGAAGTATCCGTTTTGACTGAAAATTAAACAACGTAGGTGTTCAATGTTTAGAATATTTGTTGTTTGATTGGTGTTTTTTCTTTCTCTCTCGTTTTGAATCCATTTCAGTTGTCCAATCGGACAAGAGATTGAGCTTTGCTTAGTAGTATGGATATGGGTCTGTAAGAGGAATTAAATTTTCAGTTCTCTAATTAGTGGAGTACTGATGAATTTGGTACTGATATGCAGGTAAAGCTCTGAGCTTGGCCCTTGCCAAGAAAGGGGTATTTGTTACTGTTGTTGACTATGTAGAAGAAAATGGAAGGGAAGTTGCTTCTGTAGCTGCAAAAGAGTGTGCCAAGTTCCATCCGAAATTGGACTTCGAGTCTGCTTTGTTTGTGAGATGTGATGTGACTAACACAAGTAAGTAAAATGTATTGTCTTGAAAGTCGGTACAAATTTGCTCCTTTTTTCCGTAAGATTTTATGGGATTGTGGATTTTGGTGTAATTTTATAAGCTCAATATGGTGGATGAGATCTTTATGTTCCTAAATTTTATCTCAGATTACACTGTAGACTATACTATGCTCTGGTGTGTTTTTGTTCAATCTCTCAATATTAGTGTGCTTTATCAGATAATAAGCTACAAAGCAATTGAAAACGAAGTCATAGATTATGTTCGGGATACGTTTTTCTTCGGTTTGCAGGTTGTATATGTCTGGTGTGATAGAGACCAATTAGTACGACATAACTAAAGAATCAAGTTTCTCACTTAACTACGCCGACCTTTAAATTTTCTCACTTTACTATATTTTGATGGTAAATGACAAAAATACCCTTCATTAGCTCTAATTTGATACTAAAATTAGTTGTATCGAATTTGCTTATTATCATTCATGAGATGATATCATACCTCTAATGCTATCTTAGGTTAAAATGAAATGCATGTAACATTTAATTTTCTTTATATTATATAGAAATTTAATTCTTGCTTTGTTTCGTTCTCATGTACGATAGAAGAAGAAAAATATATAATGTATTTAGCTATAATTTAACACTGGTAGGATTGTTGTCTAATTTGGGTAAAACTTAGTGTAGCGTTGACATATTCTTGAGATTTTTAAAAATTAAGGGTATTTTTGTCATTTATTACCAAATTAGAGTAAAGTGAGAAAATTTGAAAATTCATCGTAGTTAGATTAGAAAATGTAAAGGTCAGTGTAGGCAAGTGAGAATGATGACGAGTTGAGTGTACTTTTGTGAGATTATCCCTATTTTTTATGGTCTATTTGCAAATCATTCAGAATTTTGTGTTGCTGGTGCCTTCACATTATTTCTCTAAACATACTTAAATGAACAGGTGACCTAGCTGCTGTTTTCGAGAAGCATGTAGCAGTTTATGGAGGATTAGACATTTGTATCAATAATGCTGGCATTGGTAATCCTATACCATTCCAGAAGGATCAAACAGATGGAACTCGTTCGTGGAGACATACAGTTAACGTGAACTTGATTGCAGTTATTGATTGCACCCGCCATGCTGTATGTTACTAGCTCACATTTTTCTTCTTGGTTTACTTTCAAAATGCAAAGAATAACCATTGTAAAATACTTCGATTAGTATGGTGATCCACATCAGCATGTTATTTACCCGTATTGATGGGCCATTTGTAAAATGATAGAGGATAAAGTTCCACCCCTAAGATATTGATGGGCCATTAGTTTACCCGTATTGATGGTCAAATTCATAGTCTACTGGTCAAAAGCCAATTATCTTGATGTGTGACTCAGTGTCTGATGTTAGTGTTTCTTACTTACAAAAGGTATCTGCATTAACCATTAGAACCTAGCATCATCATCAGTGTGTTGTCACTACTGAAGCTCTTAATACCTGCAATGGTCTTTGTTGCAATTTTTTAAGGGTAACTGCAAAGTGTTAGACTTAAGTGGCTATCTGACTTAGTGGAATATTTGCTATTTATACTCACGAACTAGAATTTAAAAACATAGATGAATGATAGAGATCTTAAGGATCCATGAGAAGAATTTCCTACTGATATGAAATCGTGGATGTGTTACATGTGTATCCCTTTGCCTATTGAGTATATCATTATCACCAATAATAATCTATTGTTTCTGGACAGATTAAAGCCATGCAAGCTGCACAGAAGCCCGGAGTTATAATAAATCTGGGGTCGGCTTCAGGACTATATCCGATGTACAATGACCCTATCTATTCTGGCTCAAAAGGTTTATTGTTTTGTTTGACCTTATGTGGACATGCATAAAAGTGTTATTCTTGATTCCCATTGAGCTTGTCACCCATAAATAACAAGACAGTGTTCCTTTTTTTATCCTCCAGGTGGTGTTGTTCTGTTTTCTAGATCCCTTGCTCCATACAAACGGAAAGGGATTCGTGTCAATGTGCTTTGCCCTGAGGTAATAGTGTAATCACTAATACTCCAGTAAGAGCTCATGTTCAATTTTTGTTCACATTCTTCAAATAATTTTAATGAGTAAAGAAAAGCTGCAAGGTAGTGTTAATCCTCAAAGATAATTTCTGTTATTATTGTTGGAAGTGTCACACGATAAAACTGCAAAGTTCTTCTTTCAGTTTATGCTGCAAGAGCTCCTATATATGACAACAGATTAATAATCATCATCAACATCAACATCAATATACATTATTAATGTTATTTCAGTTGTCATTTAATGACCAGCTTGTTATATATTTGTGAATTTGGATGCAGTTTGTTCAAACTGCTATGGGTGATTTAGTTGATACCAAATTTGTCAATACCATCGGTGGCTTTGTGCCAATGGAAATGGTTGTAAAAGGTATGTTTTGTTGAATAATGATTTGAACAGAATAATTTTTTCCAATAATGAAATGGAAATTTGATTCTTAGTAATAATTTTGTTTATTACATACTGCTATACTGCTCCTCAGGATGGGAATGTGGTTACATTTCTTTTAGAATTCCGGCGCGACAAACTATCTCAGATAATTCTTGCACTGACTGGAACTTATATACGATATTTATGATAATTCATCTATATCTGACATTGGAATTACCAAAATCAACAATCAAGGCCTATTAGATACACTTATAGATCTATTCAGGAGCTGTACATTTGTGCTTGGTAGCCCAGTCTCTCTGTGGTTGGTCCCCAAAAGAAAAGGTGGGCTGGGGGTTTGAGAATGAATATTTATTAACCATTCTATATATTGTACAAACTTAGCTTCTGGTTATAGTGCTTTAGTTAACATAGGTATGCCACTGTCCAACTATTACAAAAAACTTTTAACTCTGTCATTAATATTCTATGGTAAACCTGAACTTCAATCTTGAAATAATTTCTGATGTTGATTTTAGGTGCTTTTGAGCTGATCAGTAACGAGGATAAAGCTGGTGCATGCTTATGGATTACTAATCGCAGAGGTATGGAATATTGGCCCACTCCCAGTGAAGAAGCAAAGTACTTGGTTGGTTCTTCAAGTTCTAGAAAAAGAGTCTCATACAAAGCCCCCATGAGCCTTCATATACCTCAAAACTTTGAGAAAGTGTGAGTAAAAAATATGTGTTCTGAAATTCAATTGTGTCTATCTCTAGTAAACCCATTAATTATTGGGTTAATTGTAAAAAACTATAGTAAAGTTTTGTCCACAAACGGAAGCATGCATAACGTTTTGTCCACGCTTTGTGGGTGCACTGAAGTTTTGTCCACGACTTTTTTAGTTTAAACGTAACAGGGATGTTCAGAATGATGGTCTGGGCAGTGCTTCTCGGATTCGATAGATTTGTGAGCAATACATAATGCACCCACAAAGCGTGGACAAAGCTTCAGTGCACCCACAAAGCGTGGACAAAAGTTTTTGCAAGCTTACGTTTGTGGACAAAACTTTACTGTAGTTTTTGACAATTAACCCTTTATTTAATTACTAGTCATGACCGTTTGTTTAATCAGATGCAAATATGAAGTTTTATTTCAGGCACAAAATGCAATATTTCATCAGTATCTAGTTTCCCGGGATCTAGACCAGATTTCGCATGAACTTTATCAGGCATAACCGACGGTCCGGCTGAAACCAAGACCATCTAAACTTCTAATCAAATTTTGAGACACTACAAGTGATGTATAAACTAGAGAAGATAACCTTGAAAAGCCAATTGGGACTTTCTACAGAGAACTGCATCAAAAGAGCTAGTGCTCCAGCAGGAATCACAGATACCCAAAAGCAAACACGCCACCTGAGCACATCACAAAGTTTAGCGAATCAATACACAAATACTTAATCTCATTTCTTTGAAGAAAACATTCGACCAAGTAGAAATCAATATGAAAGACATCAATATAAGAATCTATTTTCTTCAGGTACTGGAGATCCATTTTACATTTCTTACCAACCCACAATGTCTTTTGATGGAATTCCAATAAAAAGAGCACACAAAAGTCCCAGACATGTTGCAATTTGGGTGAAGCTCCCAAAAGTGCCTCTCACAGAAGCTGGTGAAATCTGTAAACATGGTCAAGACATCATTAGCCTACAAAAACAAAAATAGGCACCAAATGCGAGGGTAATAATAGGAACTCACTAACTGTCAAAAAAACATTATACCTCTGTCACATAGAGAGATGTAAGAGTTGGGCCTAGACCCATCCCAGTTCCTACAAGTAACCTTCCAAGAAGCATACCCCACAAAGTAGTAGTTGTTGCACTGTAAAATCATGTTTGAGAATTTCTGTAAGCTTATTTCACAACTTTGCACAGTAAGTGTGGATAACTGATCCGTCCAATAACCACAGCACCAACCAAACATCCATTATTACTCCAGAAAAATTGAACAGAAAAACCTTATATGATATCAGCTTAATCAAATACTTGCCTTATTGAAGCCCCGATAATCATTGGTATAGCACACAACTGAAATGACCTGCGCCGACCAAGCCCATCAGCAATCCCACCACTGATCAGAGATCCAAAAAATGCACCTCCTAAACATGTACTCACCACTAGACCTACATTAAAATAAAGAATAAATACATTTATAATCATTAATAAAGCTCAGAAAATTACCACAAAAGGTGAGAATTAATTCGAGGTGAATCTATCATAATATGAATTACCTTCTTGTAACGTATTCCCATGAAACCCAAGGTCTATAGAAATGCTTTCTAATGTTTCATTAACAACCCTGCATAAGCAATAAGAAAACCTCAATATTTGATCTGCTAAACATTAAAACAAAGAACAAAATGGGATTTGAGTTTCAGAGCTTAGGGACAAACCCAAGATGGTATCCAAACAAGAACGAAGAAAGTGTTGCTACAAGTACATGTCTCAAAGCACGCCTCCATGAAGCAATTCCCATATCTTTACTGACTCCATTTGGTATATTCACTATATCCCATATGAAAAATAGGTCAGCTGTCGGTACCATCCAAATGATATAAACTAAACCATCAGAAAGATCAGTGCTTCTACTTTTACAGCATTATAATTGTTAATTTGTCCAAATAAAATCTGAAAATTGCTGATGAGAATTTATAAGTACCTAGAGTATCTCGATCATCACATGCCTCAACAAATTCCCTCGACCCAACACGACTAGGGCGGCCTCTCATTGCCATGTTTTAGAAAGACCTCCAAAATCTCAGGATTCCAGATTTAGAATCCCACAGCTACAACATAACCAGATCAACAATCTAATCAGAAAAAAAAAACATAATTCAACTCCCAATCCATCTGCTAATAAATCTTCATCAAAATAAAAACACAGAATAAAACAAGTACACCCTCGAATTCAGATCTGGGACAACAAAATCTCACAAACCAAAGCCAGAATTCAAGACAAACAGCCGTCAATACACAAACAGTATGCACGCATTCATCTACATACCGACATACGTTTCCACGAACAGAATTATAAATCAGCTCACCCAACACTCTCGTCACTGTGAAAAAAAAGAGATAATTGACGAACAGAGCTAGGATCGAAAGCCATTTACCCCAAACCGACGTATTATCGAAGATCAACGACAAGCAAAGTGCGAGAGATTTACAGTAAGAATCTATCAATTCTTCGTCGAATCAGGCAGATAGTCTCCACACATACGCATACACGTGTCTATGAACGTACAGAGAGAGTGAAAGTGAGAATGTAGGGAAGAGACAGTACCTTCCTTCGTCTTCAAAAATGGCAGAGCGAAAATGGCGGAGAGGAGGAGGAGCAGAGAACCGTGCTAAAGTGCGCAGGTGTGGTGAAAGCTCAGTCTTATAAAGATGTCACTGTCAACTTTTCCCGACGATTTCGAAACGGTTCAGTAGATAACACGTTAGGTAGAGTGCTAACGTGCGCGGGATACTACATGGCTTACATTTGGCGTCACCGGACTGGTCCTCTGTTTCAGTCCAGTTGCCGCGTGTAGTAGTAAACACTTAAAGGGAAAGCGCCTAGAAATTCGTGGCCACGAGGAATCAAAGAGGAACACCTGTCCCATTTAAAACTAATGATATTAATTAAACCTTTATGCGACAAATTTAAGATATTTTTTTGATTTTTTTAAGTCACTTGAAGTCTACAAAAAGTGTGGAGAATCATGTCACTGTCTAGCATTTTCTTTATCTTTAAAAGGTCCCATAAAGCGTCGATAATAAAATAGTGGAGCAACATTTTACATGCTGCTGAAAATTAAATAAATTCGAAACGAAATTAAGTGGAATATTTTTATTCATTTTTAGGGAAACAATTTTTTTTAGCATACATGAAATATTTATTATTGGAACGAGATAATCAGATAAACAAGAATATTGGGATGAAACCAAGAATGAAAAGTACGAAATACAGTTTCAATCCAAGTAATGAACACTAACCTTATAACGAAATACTCAATTAAACAAGGGAGAAAAAATGGGAGGCGATCTCATGTTTGTTTGGCAGTAGGGAAAACAAAAGTTTGTTCATCTCTTGACTCGGCCTGAAAATGCTCGTCGTAGTAGATCACACTATTGTCGGATCAGTCTTGGGCAACGGATCAAATTTTTGGCCTAAGAGTTTATATATGTCGGTCAGGTACTTGGCCAACGGATACATGGCCCAAATTGTTGGCCCAAGTACCTGGCCGACGGATACACATATCCGTTGGGCAGTAGTGTCAATGGCATTTGAGGAGAACACGGGCATCCAGGGACAACACTAGGAGATGGGGGAATCAGGGAGTCGGACTTGCCCCGACCTTGGTAGGGAGGGATGTGCGTCCCCACACACACCTCGATGCTCGGGAGGCCACTCATTTTTCCTAGCGAGGTTGCTTGGTAGACCTCGTGTCTTCTTGTTTCGGGATGGCTTGGACTTTGGTCGGTGTGGGTGCATCTAGGCTCCTTTTCTTTGGGGCCGACGGGGAGGCTATCATTCTCTCGTCTTGGAGGCTAAAGTTGATGGCCCTTCTTTATGTCTGACAGATGGTCGGGACTGCAGTTGCGAGTTTAAGGGCTTGCATTTCCCCCTCACAAAACCTAAACATCTTCTAATTAGTCAGAAGGTGTTGTGTCGTTTTTACCGTGGGTGCGCATGTTCCTCGAGCCCCCGGATGAGGCGGGTCTGGGGAATTGGGCACGAGTAGTCTGCTACATGTATGTGGCGGGGTCTTTAGCGAGAGGTGTTGTGTCAATTGTGGGGCTGGTAGTGTCAGGGGAGAAAAACATGGAGGCCTGGAAATACTCGGTGTTGGGAGGGCTAAGGGAATATCCTCAGTCCCCAGATGGGGCTCTTGTCGGTGCCTTCGAATGTCCGGGATGGGGTTTGCCCAGTACCTTCGGATCCCCCGCCTTGATGTGAGGGGTTTTTGGTTCCATGAGGGACAAGTCAAATCGCGGTGGGCTTGAAGGGTGGGCGGGATCCCTTCTTCAGCATTCGACCTCTTAATGACCTATGCATCCACAATGAAAGCAGAAGTCCGGGAGTCGGGCATACTGAAGTCAGACCAAAGCTGGTATCTGATGGCCCAAGACGATGATAAGAGCCATACGACGGAGAGGGGTGGCCAAGTCCTTCCAGAACCGGACCCTCAACTTACCTCCCCCATGTCATTCCTACCTTGTTAGTTTTGACATCCACACATCCTCCTAATGCTTCCTCCAGTTGGCAACCAGTTTCTGTTGTAAGGTCATCCCATGGCAGATCAGATACCAACACTCATAATTGGAGACGTGAAAATGATAAGGCGGCTGGGTTAATCCCGGAGGGAAGTCTTCTAATATGAGTGGGCCCTACTTGAATGACCATGGCTCCCCGCGCCTGATTCTATCTTTCTTCGCTTGGGAGTTAAAATAGAATCCCGAGATACCCCAACCAAGGT
>JAYMTN010003306.1:0-10045 GCA_036897425.1 Erodium trifolium
TTTCAAAGGTAACGTCTCATTTCTGGTCAAACCGGATTTGGGGCGTTACACTGAGGTTGCTGCCGAGATCACTGCCATCGTCTGGTGTGGTCACTAGACCCACAATTAGTGGAGGTCGTATGTGGAGTATGAATCGACTCCATAAGCATGTCATAGACAATGTGATTGCAAGCGAAGGGTAAGCAGAGGGGTTGCAGCGTAGGGGTCGTTCACCGATATAATGGGCGAGGGTGGAGCAAAGGTGTTTGGTGGTAGGGGGTTGTGGTTGTAGCCAGATGAGCAAGACCACCAAAAAAATTGATGCCAATTGTAGAACGACGCGGATATAAAACCCTAACAGAAAGCATTGTGTTTATAGAGTATTCCTCTACATTAAAAACAGTAAAAAATCAAAGATATATTCATTTGAATTCATATCTACATAATTGTTTTTATCAAACCCTTATAAAGGTAAGGAACAATTATAAAAGAGTACCACAAAGTATTTGCTTTTTTCTAGTAAATTATAATCTTTCCTTAATTTTAAAATATTACCACATAATATTTATATTTACGTCGTTTTATATACTTATCAAAGAATAGAATTATAATTTACAAAAAAATAAGTGAAGACCTACTTTTGTTTTTTATAAATGTCCCTAATATTAAAGTTAATTTGAAACAATTTTCAAAAAAAAAGTTAATTTGAAATATAGATTAACGAAATATTTGATCGTGGGACCACCGATCATAAAATCAGGGCCGGTTTGAGCACGTCGTCATCAAGTACCTACAACTACAAGTTTCTATCTGTCTTCACATATGCAGCTAATTATTCCTAAACCCTCACGTATACAATGTTAATAATGACATCATGCTCTTATTTATCATTAAACTAAAATGATTATTGTTCTAGAGAAATACATTTATTAGTATGGCATTTTTCGCACCATGATGATGATGATGGGCATGACCACAACATGTCATCATCCATCTTCAATGTTTTCCCAAATTTTCCCCATGCTAGTTCAAGAAAAGTGTGTGAATGAAATTACATTTATACCCCTGGGCCTTGTTAGTCTGAAAACGGAGAAAGAGTGATCCTAGAAACCTATCCGATCTGCAACTATAAAAGGGGCCTTTTGGGTTTTTAATTTACAATTGTCACTGAGCCAACACATTTAGGGAGAAACAGAGAGAGAGCTTTGACCGTTTGAGGAGGATTGTTGCAATGGCCGTCAAGGTGTATATTGTGTAAGTATCTCCTTCACCCTTCTCATTTCTCGTATCTGTATTGATTCTATTTGATGAGTCGATCCCATGAAGCTATTGATGATCTTCATCGTCTACATCGAAATTCAGCTAACTATGGTTTTGGGGCATTTCTGATGTCTGATGTCTTGATTAACATGGGGGTGGGCTAATTCAACTGATTATGTTACTGGGTTTAGATCTTGATCTGGGTTTTTACTCCTGTTTCAATTCGTGCATTTAAAATCATTATTGGGTATAGTCTTAGACTGATGCGCTTTGATTTGAGAAAAAATGGTGTAAATGTGATCTGGGTTGGATCGAATGGTGATGGTTTCTTAGAAATTGAATGTCTGATCTGGGTAAGATGCGTGTTCTTGTGGAAAAGATGTTTTTAGGAGATAAAGCAACTTGGCATTTGATTTCACTCTTTCTAAATGTAAAAGGTGTTGTCTTTATGCACGTATTGGGAGAATTCATTCATGGGTCCCAATTTCTTCAGCAGAGAAGCCTAGAAAAAAGCATCCAATTTTCTATTTCAACAACTCTAACCACCGGAAAAGATGTCATTTTCATGAGTTCCTTCTTTGGATTAATTCTCTTATCTTTTGAGTTCTGTTATGCTCTTTGCACTTGACATTAACATGGTGAGTTGATCGTTTCAGGAAGTAAAATAGTAGTTCTCACACATCAATTTATGTGGAATTTGAGACCTTTGGGTATACCAATTGGGATCTTTGCGTATTAGCTTAGACTTGGGATTAGATACTTAATTGCTCAACAGGTTGCTTTTTCAGAATAGTGTATCACTGTGAAATGCCATACATACCCAACTTTTTGCATTTTAAAATCTTAGGTGATGCTTGTCATGATATGGTCATAGAATGACAAATAGTTTGACCACTTTATGAATTGGCATTATGCCTTGATTATCTGAAATGCCATCATCTCTTCTTCCTGACCATCACTGAGATTATTTTCGGTTTTGCTTTTTCCTTAGTTAGAATCAAACTGTACGGACTCACTAACCTTCAGCCGTCTGCTTTAAGGCTTTAAGCTTAGGCGTGAATTGGTAGATTGTAGGAAGGTGCATTTGTAAGTAATTCACTCTGTTGTGCTTAAGACTATGGATCACCGTGCTGCCTCTACATTTAACAATGTTCCTTTATGGGTACCTTATTTGCTTGGGAGGCAGAGCCATGGATATTTGGAGATTTTCTATACTACCACCAAGTAACTGATGATGCTTAGGATTTATCAAATAACCCCTCTCAGTGTCCATTTAGGTTGGATTAGTTCCATAACAAGTTGTAAAAAGTAAAGGTGGTTTGGCTTTGATTCAGTCTGACAGCTAATTATGAACTAATCTTGAAAGAAGTGGCCAAATAGAAATTTCATTTCTTATTCTTGTTTTGATCTGGTTCTCATTATTTGTCATATCAATTTCAAATTGGGTAAGACATGCGGTTATGTTTTGATATTGTAGTTATACATACTGATCTGGTTTGATCTTTTTTTTTTTTACCTTTTTCTTTCTTCTGGGTCCAATGTAGGTTGATGTGATGTAGTTATTTCTTTCTCTCTTTGTTTCTCGAGCTTTACAATTAAGCATGTTTATTGTAACAGGTACTACTCTATGTATGGACATGTGGAAAAATTAGCAGAAGAGATTAAGAAAGGGGCTGCTTCTGTTGAAGGTGTCGAAGCTGTGCTATGGCAGGCAAGTGCTATTTTTTGCCCAAATGTTTCACTACTTTTTTACATCTATATCTCGCAATATACTGTCAAGTAAAGAAATGTTTGTCATAATATACTCTCTTTTTAATAACTGTTAGTTTGAGTGACTATTATCAAATATTTTTTGGCCCACTTGGGTTTGCCTAGTGGTCAGAGAGCTCTCTCACCTCCTTAGGTCAGAGGTTCGAACCCTAGTGAGTACATGCACTTGGGAGCAGGTTGGTGGAGGCTAGGTTAGGAATTAGATTGGATTAGAGTAGGATTTCCCCGCTTTGTTGCTGATAAAAAAAAATCATCTAAGATTTTCAAGTGCCAGTTTAGATTGACTTGTGGGCAGCTATGCATTGAATTAGTTTATGCAACTTGTCTGTTTGACTTGAGCTACCATATGAAACAGGTTGCAGAGACTCTGCCAGAAGAAGTGCTTGGAAAGATGAGTGCACCATCAAAGAGTGATGTGCCAATCATCGCCCCCAATGACCTCGCTGAAGCAGATGGGTTCATTTTTGGCTTCCCTACAAGATTTGGAATGATGTCTGCCCAATTCAAAGCATTCCTAGATGCCACCGGAGGCCTATGGAGAACTCAGTCTCTTGCAGGCAAGCCCGCCGGGATCTTCTACAGCACCGGTTCTCAAGGTGGTGGACAAGAGACAACTGCGTAAGTACTCACATCATAAGCATATATAGCTTGGAATTATCAGAGCACTCAATGAACTGTTTGATGTTTGTCATGAGCATAGGTTGACTGCCATAACTCAACTGGTTCACCATGGCCTGATCTTTGTGCCCATCGGATACACATTTGGGGCCGGGATGTTTGAGATGGAGCAAGTCAAGGGTGGAAGTCCCTATGGTGCAGGAACTTACGCTGGGGATGGCTCTAGACAGCCATCAGAGCTCGAGTTGGCACAGGCTTTCCACCAAGGCAAGTACATTGCTGGCATCACCAAGAAGCTCAAGGAATCTGCCTGATTTCTCGATTAATCATATCGCCTTCTTCGATATTCCGTTTTATTTTTCCAGAATTTCAATTTCCAGTGTTTATCAATGCATTCAGATGTTATCATCCTTGTTTATCTTCTCTATAAACGCTCTGTGAGAGTGTGTGTGTGTGTTACAGAGTATAGTTGTTTTCAATGATATATGTACAAGTTTGTTGGTAATTTTGGCTTTCCAATGGAAGCTCCTGAGTCATTTGCATACTAAAATCAACATAAAAATGTCGGTGTGAAACGAGTTAAGCAAACGAAATTCATGATATATATAATTAGACATCGGTCTGATTCAAAACGTTTGTTTGTAGATCGTGAATCTGTAATTCTCGTCTGCAAAAGAAACAAAAACGACAAGTCTCGTCTGTAATATTCGCTTTGGGCCTGTAAATCGGAGGATCGATCGAGTAGATATTTCTGTTTGAGGATGAAGTGATGTAAGAGTAAGACCCACCAAATAGCATCTACTAAGACTTTAACAAATAAAAAGGGATATGAAATGGCATATTCCCACAGCTCCTTTAGAAGAAACAGATAGGGCCAACTTTACTGTAATCAAATATCTGCAAAGCAAGGGAGAAGGAAAGCAACAGTTCCTTCACCAACTTTCCATTCTTCTACAATTCTATCCAAACTAAGTTACCACATAATTAGCCACTAACAATTCAACAAAGGTTGCTCCTTAAAATGATCAATATATGTTATTTGCTTCCCCAACAAAAACCTGTCCCTATTGGAGTTTGGCCTCTTCTTCTTCTTCACCAACACATTTGATCCTGTTTTGTTATATTGCACTGCACATTGATCTTTCTCAACATTTCCCAACTTGTGAAGGGTTCAATGGATGAGAAAGATGGATCCAAATGTGTCCAACTTGGTTCTACCTGAAAGTGCCTCCAAATGTAGGGGTCCAGAAGTCCACGGTGGTCTCGTGGGTCACCGGAAAGGTGCTCGAAACCGGAACCAGGCATAGTCCTCTACTCCTCAGGTCCTGCTTTGCTCCTTCTGGCTCCTCCAAACCCTGCACATGTTTCAACTAGGGCTCAACTTTTCACATATCTTCATCAACCACTAATGGTATGAGAATTGAAACATGCAACCTCATACTTAATTGTTGTATAAAGTCAGGAAAACTTTGTTTCCTAGCCGTATGTGACCTTTCATTAGTATTTCTTAACCGTTCTCGACCTTTTGACACAGATGTTAATCTAAAAGTGTTTTTCTTTTACAAAAAGTAACCTAAAAAGTGGGTTTTTTTTGTCACAGACCCTAACCCTGTTTTTCATAATTATTTATACAAGTTTTGTATAAAAAAACACTTTTTGTATTAGGTCAAAAGGTCAAGGACGATTAGAAATTGTAAATGACCTTTTCGACCAGGCTAGAAATCGACATTATCCCTATAAAGTATGTATCCGTTCATTGAGAATGGTAAGTTTATACTATAATTTGAAAATAGTGGAATCATACTCTTGCTTAGTTTACTCTTCCCCCACACCTGTTCTCAAACATATGTTTACAATGTCTTGTATGTATCATTTCATTCAGAACGGTAAGTTTAGACTATAATATGAAAACAGTGAAATCATACTTTAACAGTGAAATCATACTCTAGCTTAGTCTATTCCACACCTATACCTGCTCCCAAACAGATGCATGTAATGGAATTCGAACGTGAGAGAGAGCTTCCCCATCGGGCCAATCCCAATGGGCATATACAATATTATTATTTTATTCTATGCATAATGTAATGAACTACCCATAGCATCATTATGTACCTGTTGGTGGTGTTGGTGTTGTATAGGAGCTCCACTTTTCAAGTACGGGGTGGTCAAGACCTGTTTTTTTAATTTATTTATGACATGAAGATCAATATAAAGATTGGTTCATGATGGAACATTATCATGTAAATCAACTTACACTAACTTGTTCATGGAGGAACTTGATGTACTCAATGGCTTCAGATAGCACCGAGGCCGTATCGGTCTGAAAATCACAACACATAGATATATATGATGGTCATCTTGATGAACTCTCCACAAGTCATGTTCTCTTTTTCATTATTTTCTCGGGAAAATTTGATGAGAAAAGAGAAAAGAAAAGGGTATGGATGATTCAGAAGTTGAATTTGAATTTTACCTTTCCAAAAGGCGAAACCAATTGTTGAAGTGCGGTGATTCTGTCTCCCATCTTCTCTTTTCTCACCTACCAATACAACAACAACAGCAACAACAACAAAAAGCTTCAACGATTCTCATCTCTACTGATAAAAGCTTCAAAAATATGCCCTGAAAGTTCCATCAACTTAAAGCTTGTTATAGCCACCTTTAAGCACTTAATAATCTGTGTACCTTAAAAGGTGGCAATGGCGATTCGTTTCTCGGCCTCTTCGAAGCTGCTTCACTGTTCCCACTTTTCTTTATCATCGTCTTCTCATCCCCAACCTCCCCCGTGTTAATCTGCTAATCAATCACTAAACATTTCAATCCCAATATAAAAAAAATCATGATTATAACAAGTGGGTTTGAGTTTGAGATTAATTACCTTGGTGGGTCTATGATGATCTCCGAAAGTTGGGCTTTGCAACGAAGGGAAGACCTCGTTGGAGGCTCCGGAGTTCCAGAAAGGAGCGTTGTTGGAGAAGTGCAAGGGGCTGTGGGAGGGCGGCCTCAGGTCTGAGGCCGTCCTCCCAAACTCGTTATTGTTCATGCCATAGTTATAACTGGCATGAACATGAGTATTAAACTGATAATCATGATTTTGTTGTTGTTGAGTCTGATGATACGGGTTTTGGTTTTGGTTTTGGTTTTGATGATCTCCGGATCCAAGTAGCCCCGGACTTCCATAGACCCCCGAATGATCCGAACTAAAGCTAGCCGAGCTATCAAATTAGTACAATTATTACAAGTTAAATACAAATCTTGATTTGAAATGAACAAAAAAAAAACAAGAGTTTAGTTTTCTTTAGGGTTTGAAGCATCAAGAACTAAGTTTGTAATAACAAGTACTTACAGTAAAGTTTGGTTCCAATCCAAGGCTTGATGATGAGAAGGGAGGCCCAAACCCATGAGGTGCAAGTTGGGATCGACCAGGCCGGTTCCGGGAGGATCCATGGAAGAAGTGGACTTGATCATGTCCGGCATGTCGGCCGCCGGCCAGGTGAAGACGCCGGTTGGGTTGACGGCTGAGGAGGAGGAAGACGCGCCGCTCTCGTAGCGGGTTCTTGAAGATGAATCCCACCAGTTTCCGGCGTCTGCCATGGATAGGGAAGCTCGGTGGTGGAGCTGGTTAGTGGGTTTTGGGTGTGCGTGAGTCTAGTTGCATAAAATGATGGTGAAATAGGTGTTGGGTGCATATGGATGGCTATTTATATATTGTATGATTGAGTAGTGAAGTAACCGTTCGGGAGTGTACTAGTTGTAGCTTAGCTACACGGAATGTGGTTGACATTTTTCTCCCCGATTTGACCCCAAGGAAAGCTACTTGTCTAAATCTTGTGTTTTTTTAAATATTTATATGGATTGACAAAAATTCTTGTTGATTAATCGAGTTCCGAAAGTAATATATATGGGAGTGTGATGATCAACGATGAGAATGATCGACAGAGCGGCGTCATCAGAGAGGAGATACTGGTGCCGCTACAAGAAGAAGAAGGAAAGGCGTCCGTCTTTAACTTCTTTTAAAATTTTCCAAAAGCATTATGATAATTTCACTATACCATGTATGTAATTTGACGAACTCTTACAACTTAGCTTAGAAATATTAGGGTAATAATGCGATAAACGTATGATTTACGTTGGGTTTCATCGTTTGTATCAATATGTCTGACATTCATAATTATAACTTATGTTTGTAAGTTATTTTTTTTATTTGGTCAACTAGAAATGTATTGTTGTCGGCATGTATTAAGTATAATTCATCCATTCGATAAAGTGGAAAAACTAAATCACTTTTATCAGATAATTATTATTTTACTTTATAGGGAAAACTCGAAAAATATGACATTACAAACATGTTGTCCTTTTTTTTTTCTTCAAACGAATATTTATATCTTTCGTTTATTATCAGAAAAAATTGATTTTAGTCAACTTTCAAAAATTTCCTTAAATTTGGACGGAGATTCCCCTTAAAATTAGATATCCCTAAAATACCACTACCACAAACCATAAAAAGACCTCCTTGAATCCTATAAACCCTAAACGGGTTTGGGTTTTAAAGCTTAGGGTCTGGGAATGATTTTTTAGGGTTTGGGGGTAGGGTAGTTTAGGGACTTCTGAATTTTATGAGATTCTCAATCCAAATTAACGGAAACCATATTTTGTTTTGATAATAAACTAAAGGTTGACATACGTTTTTGAAAAAAAAAATGTGAGGACCAACGCTCTTGCTACTAAAGGTCGTTCGACGGTACACTTTTGGGTTTTCCCCTTCTTTATAAAACAAAATGAAAACTAGTTATCTTGTCTCTATGAATTTGAAATGTTTTAATTGGCTAAAAAAGTCAAGTAAATCAATAAATTTTTTAATCAATGAGAAAGATATGTACAGAAAAAAAGACTTTAGCCTTCAATAGGGAATCAAAACCCATAAAAAGAATTGAAAAAGAAAAAACGATACAATATAAGGTCAACTCCAACACCCAAGTTTAAGATCTCTCAAATTAATTTAGTGAACAATACTTTAAGAGACCATCAAATTAAACCCTTAGTTTTAAAAGGATCGATCAACCCTTAGTTTCAAAAGGATCGATCAATCCACGCCTGTTCATCAACCAAGAAAATGAAGGATTGATCCCAACAACAACACCTAATCAAATATTCACATGATTGAGACTGAAAAACAGAATTCATGATAAAAGCATAGTAAAAAAAGAAGTGGAAACAAAAAACAAAGATCAAGATCAAAAATAAGAAAAGTACAAGCAATAATATAATTTGTAGATTTTACAAAATATTTCCAACAACAAAAACAGTTGATAAACAAACCGGAACTAAAACAACAAATTCAACATATTTAGTCATTATATGTATGGATCTTTCTAATCATCTTTTACTAGTTTTTAAGAAATTATTATATATTACAAAGACAATTTCTTTTCAAAAAAACAAAACTTAAAAAGGTGATTTAGATTACATACATACGTTTGGATCTAAACTACATATATAAAAAGGATAACCTATGAAATCAATGACATGATTAGAAGCCAATTCTAGAAAATGGGATCACCTGAAGAACAGGGACACTTAAATTGAGAGATGGTCGATTTGCCAAATTTGTCTCTTAGCCTAGTCAGTGTATGATTAATTTCGTTAATCACTCTGATTGATAGATAATAAGGTCGGGTATTTATGTTTTGGGTAAGAATGTGTTGAGGAGGCGGCTCAGGTGAGGTCGAGAGTCAACGTTAGTGGGGTCAACGCGGCGTGCGAGCGTGGGAGGACACGTAGGACCGGAGGCAGCCCTAGAAGTTAGAGCCCCGAAAACGACTGATTTATATATGTTGTGGAATCTTAATCATTTGGCCTACCCTTAACAACGACCTCTCCTCCCTTTCCACTGTCCTCTTTTCTCACCTCTCCTTTTTTTTAAATTCAATATATATTTATTTATTTTTGAACGAAAGCTGCAATATTACTAAAGATCAAAACTGATTACATTAACGTGCATCGAGGCACAGGCTGTCCGACCACTAAAAGAACGTCAGAATAGGCGAACAATGGTTCTCTGAACCTTTTAATATCATAACCGACACAAGCGGTTTTGTGAGGCCTCATGGGAAAAAATAGATAACCGACACAAACGGTGTGGTGATGCCTCATGAGCAAAGACAGAATATGGTGACAGGGAATGGGGTACCGGAGATCCTGAGGGACCTCGACGATAATGGTGATGGGCAATCCATGAAATGGGGTTCCCTTCCTGGGAAAATCCCTGAGTCTCTGTTCGCCAGACGTTGTTCCTACAAAGACAAACACAAACAAAAGAAAACATGCCCTTCCGATTAGCTAGATCCCTAACCGTGAAAGGGGCCGAGACGATTGCAGCGGTGGAGGCCAGGGAGGAGGACGCGCCAGCATTGGAGAC
>JAYMTN010003307.1:0-10044 GCA_036897425.1 Erodium trifolium
CGATACCCAATAATGACTTTTTAAAGCCGACGATCTGGAGCCATTGGCTCATACCTTGATTTTACGGACGCACGATTCAGCTTCGAGCAATTAAACCACGTGGAAGCAAAACATTATCTCGTAAGTCGCATAACGACAATGAGAAACAACTTCAAGCAATTATGTCATATGACGGTGCAAAAAAAATTCAAGCAACTACGTCACATAACGACGGTGCGAAACTTCGAGCAACCATGTCGTATAACGACGGTGCAAAACATCTCCAAGTAAGCACGACGATGGTGAAAACCATGCTGATTTTATGGACGCGCAAGAATGTGTGATTTTTAGTTTTGAGAAAATCACCAAAAACCCTAAAATTAAACCAGAAAGAAGAGAATTAGAAAAAACGGGCTGGGCGTAGCCAACCATCAGCATGTGAGCCGTAGCAGAATAATACCCCGTGAACAGTGTCGGTGAACAGTACTCGACGCGAACAGTACCCGGTGAACAGTTTCCCGTGAATAGTACTGGCGATCAAAGATGGAAATTCTGAACAACAATGCCTTGCCCACCCGCTAAATCATATATTAACGAGTGGGCAAAGCAATAACCCACGAAAATCTAACCTAGGATCAACCAGGTTGACTCTTGCACACTCTTATATCCTCTAGACAGTTGCTGAAATGGAGCAGAAATCCCATAAACATCTTAGTTGCCCTTTAGGCTATAGTCCACTTCAAGAGTTTTTAAGTCAATGAAGAATATATCTATACACACAATCAAATATTGAGAGGAAAATTCTTGGAACACTAATGACTATCATCATCACCTAGAACATCTTCTTCTCCATCATCTAACTTCATGTTTATGATCTTTCCAACTCATAACAGAATTTGAAACAGGGGTGAATTGATTGTAGCAGATAATAACGGGAATGTTCTTTCCTTATTATAACTATTAGAGACAGACAACAAGATCAGGAAATCGGGTTACATTGAAGACCTTCCAAGCATTAATCACAATCTCATATAGAACTACTAATGACCAAATTCATTGCACATAAATTAAATTATGCAACAGAGAATCTTACTCCTCTAACAGATATACATTTCAAGAATCAACTTTACCTGGTTAGCTCCATGCTTAAGACGCCGATACTGTGACAAAATTTGGGGAAAATGTCACATACCGTCAAATAAATCTACAAGTAAAGATTCGAGAAAATGCTACAATTAGTTACCTTCCCGACGTTGAAATGTTTGGTAGCATGCCCCAACCATCTGAGATATCTTGTAAGTTTAGCTGCTGTAAAAGTCTTGCCACGAGCAGGTAAACCAACCTAAAGCATGTGCAAAATCACTAACTATATTTGACAGAAGTTCAGGAAACTTAGAAAGAGAAAATTTGACTCAAGCGTTATAAAGTTTGTGATGAAATGAATAGGACCAAGCAGAATGGTTATGTTATTGACACATAATTGAGGAAATTACGAGGACAATTGCCAAATGCCTATCCTCTTTGGGTTCAAGCATCTGATCTGCTACAGCTCCAGCAGCAACAGCTCCAGCCGCCGCTGGCATTGAATTCTAACAATTAACACAAAACAAAATAATTCAGGAAATTAGGATAACTTATTTATAAATGAAAACCACCTGATATAACAAATGATCTAACTGGCACAATCTTCACAGTTCAAAGAAAAAATATTTTTCACAAACCTTGGTTTCTGTATCAAGTTTGAGGTCGGTGGCGAATGTGTTTGAACTAGATGATTTAATGAGTCTAGGAGACTCTACTCCCCTATCCACAAAAACTCCTCCGAGGCTATGTTGCTTTTGCAACAGGGAAAATTTCCTTGCTGACCTTGATTCAACCATTCCAGAGGCTGAGTATACATTGGATGGATCTGGGACACTGACCTCTGTTTCCTATAAACGTTAACAATAATCAAATTTAGAATACGGTCATAGCTCAAAAGAGACATGGACAGACAGTCCCTTGCCCCATGCACAAACACATTATTCTTTATTTGCATAATGAGAAATAAGATCCAGATACAACAAGAAAGATCCGGGCAATCTGTTATAAGCATGGAGACTTAAGGAAACTCTGAACATCAGAGGGTTTAGTACTATATCCCTGCACATATAAGCATACAATACAATCTTTGTGTGTATTTTGTAATGTGTCTTTAAGAGATGATAAATTTGCAAGACGGGTTCCAAGATAAACCTTTATCGTTGCTGTACAATGGACAGCATCATTACCATCCTTAAGGGAATAAGAACTGACTGGTACATCATCGTTAGAAGAGTCCTCATCATGGAATAAAGATCTTGGAGTCTCTGTTTCATTAGCTGCATAAGCGAGGCTTGAGTTCACAGAAGTTACAGGAGCTGAGACGACATAATGTTCAAGATCAAGCTCCAGACTAGATGAAGAGCCATTCTGGTATAGACAGCACAACAATATATTTAGTCAAAGGTGTATCTGTAATCAGTTTGAACATTAACAGGAAAGAAAAACATATATGAAAGAAATCCAAGGAAAAGTTCTGGCGTATTCAGGGCAACCAACAGGAGATAAGAAGGGTGTTCTGGATAAGGTTTATAAATACTATTTAGACAAGAATTTAACAATCTTTTGCATTAGCTAACTAAAGTAATCATACTGCATTGAGACATTAATGAGGAGCAGCTAAAAGTAATCATTTTCTTACATCTGTTTCTGTTCTAGTATGATTTGAAGGTACGAATGCAGTACAGTCCCATCATTTATCTTACTGCAAACATTCTTGAAGAAAGAAAATAGCAAGGCAAGGCAATATCTAACATTATCAAAAACAGTAAAAATAACGAGCTATATCGTACCTCAACATCACTCGCATGTGCTGAATTTATACTAACATCAGGAATACCACGGACAGTGGATGGCTGGAGGTTTTCTTGGTAAGCTCTCCAACTAGCTGCAAGGTCAAACGGTGAAATCCTATCTACTTTGATGAACACTTGATATTCGACAACTTCATCCGTAGAAAGCCTAAATATCGCAAGCCTTCCATCCGATTGTAAGGTTTCTCCAACAAATTGACGAATCGGACCTTCCTCAACTATAGAAGGTGCATCACCATGCTTTGGCTTCAAAAGGAACTTGAAATCCAGAGTTTCTAACCAAGCATCCAACAAAAAGTTCCAAGATCAAACCAAAATTAAGATAACACACTAGTTGAATAAATGACCTGTTTGATTGAAGAGAATGCCATAAAAGGATGCCTATGATATTTTCCACTAAACCAGAACAATGAGAAGCATAAATTCACTCAAATGAACAACGATACAAATATTTTCCTGATTGAGTTCAAGTTTTTCATGTGCACCAATAGTTTAAACAACGGAAAACTAGGCGTGGTCTATAAACTAACTTTCAACATCTTTGAATATTTCTGAGCAATCAAACAAATAATTGATAACCAGAAGTAACATGAAATGGAAATAAACAGCAATGTCCGTGATAAGAGTCTAAAATGTACCGTGATTAGGAGGAACAACAAAGCTCAATTCCCACATTGACGGAGACTCGCGCTCCATTGAAAGCTGATGAAGGCAAAAAAAGAGTTATTAAGAGAAAATCAGAAGGAATGGCGATAAATGGATTAGCAGAAGAGAAGGTGAAATTACAGCTCTAGAAGGGTCCCAAGAGCCAAGGAGAGGGCCAGAGCCATAAACGTGAGGAGCGAGTTCGCATTTGCGATTATAGTTCTCCATCTTCAACGCCACATACAACTGGCCTCCTCCATCGGCGCTCTTCGAATAACCGGTCCCCATTTGCCGGCGCCGAGCGGAAAGGGAAGAAAGATATGACAATGTAGAGAGAGAAATGTGCGCAGTGGATGAAGAGATGAGAGAGAATCTGAGATATGGAGGTCGATACTGAGACCTTGGTGGGTCTGTTTGTGATATATATGCACTGTGACTGTGAGTGTGAAGCTTCTCTTTCCATGTCTCGTCGTCTGTGTTAAATTCATTAAATACTCAATTAGATGAAGGTGGGCCCCGCAGTGCCACATGATCCGCTGAACGGGCGCAGTCAGCTTGTGGGTTTAGCTACTCTGCTCTCAGCTGCACTCTCGTTACGCTACACCTGCTCGCTCTGTTGGCAAATCATGGCTTTTTTCTTTTTCTTTTTCTTTTTTGAAATAGGCAAATCAAGGCTTAATATTTTATTTTATATTAAGGATGATTGTTTTGCGAAATTAGAGGGCATACGATACCATGTGTGTTTAAATTAAGATGTGAGAATCGAATCGAGTTTCATATCCTGACACGTCCTTCTTCACCGTTTGATCTTTTGTTTGGTTACAGAGATAAGGTGGTCCGGTAAAAGAATAAAAAATATACGATTACGAAGTATCATAAGTCTCTGTTTGTTGTCAACGTAATAAGCTGATAAAAACATTTTCTTCTCGACAAGTTTCATCACTGTCCAAACAAACTCTCACAAAACTCTGTAATTGATTTATTTGGGTCTAGGTCGAGCCCAAATTAGATCAGTCCAACAGTCTCGAGAAAAGCCGATTGGCCCAATAGTGTTACGAAAGGCCCATTCAGATACTCATCGGACCCAATAGCCCAATCGAAATTAGGGTTTTCCTATAAAGAGCTAAATACCTGGAAAGCTCGACGGTATCGGTTCACTCTTCTTCAGCTGGTGCAGTTTGGACCTCGGGTAGCGTAAAGCCTAGGAGAAGGATCGGCTGCGTCGCGATGAGGGCCAAGGTATCATCTTCGCCATCATGTATCGATTGAATAGCAAGTTGATTTGTTTCCTTTCCTGAGCCCTGACTTTGTTCTGTTGAAATTGCAGTGGAAGAAGAAGCGCATGAGGAGGTTGAAGAGGAAGCGCCGAAAGATGAGACAAAGATCCAAGTAGAAGCCGTAGCTTGCTGGAAGCGCTCTCATCGGCGTTCTCGGGCTATGGATTATCTTTGAGTCTTTAGTTGAAAATGGTTAGCTTCGCCATTTCGTAGACGTTTTGTAATGTCGTTATGTTTCTAGACATTTGATGAATTTTCATTTGAATTCGACTATCTGCAGTTTTGGATTATATTATAATTTTGCATCTATCAATTCTCTTTAAATTTTGCTTTGGTTTTCTGATTATATGTTATATGGTGCATATGTGATTTGGTTCCAACAGCTTTAGCCATCTTGTATCAGTTTGATCCATCGTTATTGCTATTAATCTCCAGCCAAGAGTACCCTGTTCATCATTCTAGTAGAATCTTGTCATAAATGGTTGTGCTAAATTACATATAATGGTTTTTGATGTCTACTTTCTTGGTTGAAAACTTACACTAACAATTTACAAAAATGTGCATGTACATGCATTACCTACAATTTTCACATATCTATTGTATGCCTCGTTTTGTTACAACTTGTTATGTTTTGCTGTTGCTGAACCCAACATTCTTTAATTCTTCAAATGCTTGTATGGTCTCTGCATTGAAACCTCCTACGAACTGAAGTGTTTTACTAGTTAGTAAAGCTATAAATTAGTACAGGCTATGGGTACAAATTAGTACAGGCTATGGGTACTAGTTAGTGTTTTAATCTGGTAGGACTCTTTTGAGTTTACCTGATGTATACGAAATGCGAACTTAGCTCTCCTTGTAGCATGATGTTCTCTTGTTTGTATTCATTTGAGCACAATTCTTTTGTGACCCTTCTCATGTGTTCCTTGGCCAATTTCAGTGAACTTATTTTCATCTGGGAACAAATCATGTAACAATTTTTACTTTTGGTCTATCGAGAATGGCATTTTGCATCTATAAATTCTCTTTAAGTTTTGTTTAGTTTTCTTATTATATATGGCGCATCTATGTGATATGGTTGCAACAGCTTAGGCGATCTTGTATTGGGGCATTGTTATGCAAATCAGTGTGATTCATCGTTATTGCTAGTAATCTCCAGGCGTGTGTACTCAGTTCATCATTCTACTAGCATTATTTTTAAGTTGCATTGCCCAATGCAAACTAGGAACATAATGGTTTTTGAGGTCTGCTTTGTCTGTGGTTTGAAAACTTGTACCACACGAATTTACAAAAATGTTCTTATACTAGCAATGGTTGGGACTGCAATACATTGCCCCAACCATTTTCACAAATCTATAGTATACATTGTTTTGATATGCCTTGTTATGTTTTGAATCCAACGTTCTTTAGTTCTTCAAATGCTTGTGTTGTCTCTGCATTGAAACCTCCTGCAAACTGAATATTCTATTGGTTAGCATAGCTATAAACAAGAACAGATTGTGCAGTGGAGGATTTTCATCTGGTTTTGAATTTACCTGATGTACACGAAATGCGAATTTAACTCCTTGAAGCATGATGTTCTCTTGTGCGTATTCACTGGAGTGCATTTCTTTTGTGACCCTTTTCATGTATTCCTTGGCCAACCTCAGTGAACTTATTTTCATCTGGAACAAAACAGATAAAATAGAATTATTTTTTTGGTTTATCAAGAAAGTCATTTTGAATTCTTAATTCATTGCAAGAGATGGCTACTAAATGAATACTTCTTTATCTAATGGATTTTTCTCTTCTAAAACCATACCAGAGTTGTATGGTTTTTTAAGGTTTTGGGTTCCATCAAACTCGGATCTCTTAACTATGATCAAGGTTCTAAAACTCGCTAGGCGCCAGTTGGGCGGCTAGGGCCTTTTGGGGATTAATCGGGGATTAATAGAATTAATCGGTGCGATTAATTGGGTCGGCCAACAAGGAAATTGCGCTTAGGTGGGGCCTCAAGATGTTTAGAACACAGACTATGATATAGCGTCGAGTAGAACACTTTTGATGGGATGGATTTGGTCACTCAATCCATTTATTTTCTGAAAGACTGCAAGTTTAAGCAAAACCAAATGGTATTGATGTGATGTATACAGTTTGTTTGAATTTATGTAATCTAGAGTAAAGTTTAAATGTGGTTTTAGGTTTATTGGTAAGCATTATTATCAATCAAATTTCATGCTTTATGTTAAAGATTAGCAATATGTTACCTACCTGACCAATAAGTCCAGTGTCCATCATCCATCCCCAAGGTATCTGCAAATCTCTGTATCTCTTGCTTGTACTTTCCCTGACCTTTTCAGTATTGCTCACACTTCTCTCTAACCTGTGAACATGAATACCAATCTGTTATCAGATCACAACATCAAACCCATGTGTGCATGCAACTGTGTTGTACAAAAATTATACATGCTCGCCTGTCTTGCAAAGCTTGCATCCTCCGCAGGGCTTGGCTGAAAGGCTCCTTAGGGTTGTCTTGAAACGATGAGACCTCGGATTCAAGGTTCTTCAGCTCTCTGTAGCTGCAAGCCGCTTCCCTCATTGCATCGGCTTTCCTCTCTGGCCAATGTGGGAAGTGCTTCAGCACTGCTCTTTCATCCACCAGGGAAGAAAGTTCCTCATCCAGCCATTTAATAAATGCCTCTACATCAGAAATTTCTGTATATGCTGCTGATTCCACCTCTTTGATTAAGGAGTTGACGAACTCTGCTCGAGCCTCAACATCAGATTTGATCTGCAGTAAATCAAGATATTCACATTTTGTTTCTTCATATCCTTGTTATATGATTAAAAATGGAGGGAAATACTTTACTTACAGCTGAGACATAACTTGAGCGGTTCTCAATTTCTCCAATCATGTTCTTAGAAAATGAGGTTACTGGACTCAGTGTGGGATTTGTTCTATTCTCCATCTGCCCGTCTTTTCTTGTGAGCAAACGATACAACTCCACAACTTCTGGTATGCGACGGATTGATTTGGACTTGCCTAGCAGTTTTGAAGGCACTGGTGGTGGAGGTGGTGCTGCTGGTGCTGATGGCACTTTATTTCCATTCCTTTCCTTGAGTGAAAATGATGATGAAGTGATGGCAGCAAAAGGGCTAGGAGGTGGTCTTGGCACTCTTTCTTTTAAGCTTACTTGTGGGATCTCAGGTCTTGAAGTCGGCTTCTCTGCTTCCCAATTTGGTTCAGAGCTTTTTCCAAATGAAGATGGTTTCTGGATTGCTACATCTATGTTGTGGTAATGTAGCTTCTTCCAGAGCATTGATTTCCTTTCATTATCATGTGCTTTGAGGGAACCTATGAGCTGTTTCAGGCGAGCTACTTCCTGATGCAGCTCCTGGTTTTCTTTCTCTAAGGAATCGTTTCTCTGCACGAGGAAGCTCATCTCTGAGTGTGAGCGACCATCTCTTTGCAACATTCTCTCTTTCTCTGCTGTCATCTGACACTCAGATTTATGTATCTCTCTCCCCCTTATGTATGCTCTTACTTCAGAAGCAAGGTATGTTCTCACCTAAAGCCTGACAAAAGAGAAATGACCCATGTACTTCTTGTAATTGAACTATGGTAATATAGGTAATCTAAGTACTGTGCACTAGAAAACGATGTTATTGATAATATATACTCTAATTTATTATGTTAGATATGCTAATTTATGACACTGCTCTTGTATATATATAGGTGGGAGATTTCTTGCACTTGCTGGCATGAAAAAGTAGTTATAAGGGGAGACATGTTAGGTGCACCATTAAATTCCCCTCTCAAAACTTGCTCATGACCCTCCCTTGTTTCTTTGTTCTTGAATCTTGGTGTGGAAATACATATATAGACTGACCCTCCAATCGATGATGGTCGGTTGCATAATCTACAGGTAATCTATTTAAGCAATAGAAATCAAAGCATGGCTGATTGCAAAATTTCAACTGTCATCCTATGAAACATCTCTCTCCAATCCCACTTGGAAATACTATACTGATCATTATTTCAATTTCTAAACATGTTTCAGAGGTCTGTGTTGAAATTTAAAAATGTGAAAGTGGTGTTGATTTGTAACTGATATTCTTTGTTTACTACTGAAGCAATGGAAAAAAGAAAGTAAAAATGTGACGATGAATAGTGAGTGACAGTGGAAAATTAAAGAAAAGGAGAAAGAAAAAGAAACTAAAGGAAGGTTTGATAATTACACACTACCTGAATGAGAACTCTCTGGTTTACTTTCAACCTCCTTTCTCATGATATTATTATAGGTGATGTTAAACTTGTTCAAGTGCCCTATTGGGAGGGGAAGCTTGCAACTGGCTGATGAGTGGTCAACAAAGAAGTAATTGGAGTGTCCTACTGAGCCTCTTAAATATTTGGGATCCTCACATTTATGAACAAGCTTCTTGTGGGGATCTTACTTATGTGCCCTAAGACCAAGGGAAGTTGTATGTGCCTCTACCAAGGGCAATTTTTTCCTGGCTGAGTTCTCATCTCCAACCACTTTGACAGATTAGTTTGAGTTGCAATTGTCCAATCATAAGAAACAAGCAAAATTGAGAGCCACACCATCAAATGCTCACTTAAACTGGTTTGATTAAGCAAGTGAGAAACAAGCAATCAAACACTCTAGTTAAAACTGTATAATTCATATATAATAGTTTGTGAGCCCTACAGCTGATTCTCCAACTTTCTTCCTCTGTTCCTACAAACTGTATAATTCCGGAGAACCTGATGAAATGCTGGCAGGGTAGTCACACTGTACAAAAATTGCAGGAATATGTGTGTTGAAGGAGATCAAATCCAATTAAATCAGCATTAGAATCTGTTAAGATTTAAATAATTCAAACTATAATTGTAATCTTGTGTTTTTTGTAATAAGAACTGATCTTATTCACTCACTTGAGATCAATATACACAAGAACACAAGGCTCTTAGCTTTCTATCTCATCGATGGTGAGCTCATTAATGATAGAATTATCATTTACCCATCCATGCATCTATTACACTCTCATTTAAGTTGGTGCATAGGTATTAATCATGCCCTTCTTGTTCTAAAGATAATCAATCCGAGCCGCCAAAAAGTGTCTCGGTGAACAAATCTACTAATTGATCTCCAGTTTTTAACTTTTTATATATGCAATGGTAATCAAATTTTGTTGAAGTTTCTCGTGAACGAAATTATTAGAATATAACTATAATTGGACCTTCAACTATCAGCTTAAGCTTTTAGTTGAGT
>JAYMTN010003308.1:0-10042 GCA_036897425.1 Erodium trifolium
CAGATTTGGTGTGGTCTGGGAATCATGGTTTGTTTTCCTAATGTGCGAGACAGAGTAGACAATAACAGAGAGAGAGGCAGAGTAAGTCTGGAGGAGGTGATGGGTGTTATAAATAGCTTGGGACAGTCTCTAGGGGATGTGTTTTGATTCTTTTGGACTCTTGCCTGTTTTGGCAAGCTACGTTTTTTTTACCATTTCTAATTTTCTATAACCTGTCTAAAGTTGACTTTTACCATGTTTGGATGACACAAATACCCTCCTGTTTCGGCCAAAATCACGATAACTTGGTCAACTCACCCTTCGAGGGAAGATCGGGCCCTCCCAAGGAGAAGTCACTACACATGCAGATGTAGGACATCATCTGACCCAAAAGACTAGCCTAATTGATCATGTGTTCGACCTCATGTGAAAATTCTAGGGTTCAAAAGTTAAATATGAAAACAGGAAACAAATCACTGCCATTGGTTACGATTCTAACTACGGAGACTAAGTTTGGAACTTTCCAACCTAAATTAAGTTCCCAATCTTGAGTTTGGAAACATCTACGCCGTTGAAATTTGCAATTCAATGGACACAAATGGTTTTCTGTGGTTCTTTGATGAAAGCGATGTGACATTTTGTTATTGATATGCAGTGATCTTTAGGGAGGTTTTTGATGACGAAAGGTCAAAGTGAGTATGTAAATGTAGTTTTCCCTATATTAAACGTAATTATTATCCATAAATTCATCAGAGAGAAAGATTACCAGCAGCAGCCTCCTTTGATCCTTCGGCAAAGAAGGGTCTTTAAATCGATCCAACGAGTTCCAGAAAGGGTCTTTTTGCAAACATGGTTCCTGCACTGTGATCACTGAACAAACAAAGTAGACTAGTTAATCGACGATCCCCATGACCAAACACAACCTCATCAACTAAAGGTGACAAAGAACCGTACTCATGAACAAGGTGGGTTATTGGGAAGGGTATTTGGTAATTTGATAAATATCTGGATCGATATTGGTGAATTTACAGAAACTTACCCGTATCATGGGGCATTTTGGCGTAAAATTTGTGATGGCTAGTTTGGTATCTTTATCTGCAAAGTACTATGGGACCACACTCCTCTTGAGAACGTCAGCAAAAACCTATGGACATTTACAGAAGAATATCCATGATGTTGTAACCTTTTTTGTCATGAAAAATTATCCAATTATTCAGCTCAAAACAAATTGTTCAACATGACTTCAGCCTGTTCATGACAATAGTTAAAGACAGAAATGCTCCATACCATCCTGCTCGTGTTGGATTATTATTTTTCCAACTTGCTGCTCCATTCTTTTTTGGGTAATTGCAACAAAGTACCCTGAGGTATTCAGTTTTTGGAACTTGTAGCCTTCTTCTTTCATAATTGCATACAAGTCCCCTGAACTTGTCGTTTTGTTGCAGTTTGTATAAATTTGTTTTCAAATGATGATTTTACCCTTGGTAACTGAAATTTTAAAGAACAGAAAATCCAAATTTTCATATTCCTTAAATTTCTACTCTTTGTACATTACAAAGAGGAAGAAAATGAAGGGATAGGAAAATTTGGGTTTTTTGTTTGTTCCTTATTTAAACCTAAATTGTGAGGGTAAATTTGTCATTTTAATACAAATTGCAACAAAAAGACATGTTCAGTGTACTTTTTTGCAATTATCAAAGTAGGCCATAAGTTGCAAAAAAAAAATTAATACCAGGGTATTTTTTTGCAACTATCCCTTTTTTGTTCAATTTTTCTTGGACAATTCTCACTCCAATTTGTTTTTCACTCTACTTGAAATCGATAGGGCCAGAGATTAGAGGCATGGCTCCTTCCATGTCTTATAGCCAAGATATCAGACAACGTTACCAGTGAAACTAAAGCCTGGAGAGGAGACATTATTGCATCTGTAAGATGAAAACAAGCCATCTCCTACATCTTCCTATAAATAAAGCAGTTCAAAACATGACGTTTTACAGTCGATTTTTTTAAGATGGCACTGTTTGTTCACATGCATATATGGTTTGTTCAGTTACAATAAGGTAAGAACAAGTCTGCAGCCACTGTCAGCTGATTCGGATTACAGAAAACGGCTTTGAACCATTAAAATTGCAAATAAGTACTCTGAGTATTCTCTTTTTGCAACTTGTAACCCTCTTCTTTGATAATTGCAAAAAAAAGTTCCTGAAACTTGTCTTTTTGTTGCACTCTGTATAATTTTGTTTCAAAATGACGATTTTACCCTTGAAAGTTCAAAATTTTAAAATAATAATTAAAGAAGAAAAAATTATCCCTTAAATTTTTTACTCTTTGTATGGTACAAAAGAAGAAAATTAAGGGATAAGAAATTTTGGTTTTTTGTTTTTTTACCTATTTTTTTAAAAGAAAATCTAAAATGTAAGGGTAAATCGTCAATTTTATACAAATTGCAACAAAAAGACAATTTCAGGATACTTTTTTGCAAGTATCCCTAAAAATGGATAGTTTTGATGTAAATGTATATTTTTTGCATCCAATACTTTAAAAATTGACTATGACAAGTGATTGAGGAGTTAATAGACCCTAGTGGTGAGTGTCTGTATCAATTGACTACCACTTCAACGAGGCCAACATGACCAAAATTATTAAACTCAGTAGTACCCCAATTTATGATTTAAGTATACCAACCATTAAGTACATTTAGTAACCCAAAAACTATGCTAAACATTCTCACCTTCATTACCAGATAGCTTACAAGTTATAACTTTTAGAGACCTCCAAAACTCCAAGTGAATTAATATAATGACCAAATCTAGATTAAACGTATGGCTAAATTTCTTGTGTAAGTGTCCTCGAGATTCTAATGGTTTTAACAGCTTATCATATTGCCCAAACTGAGTTGCCATATTCAACAGTTGTAACCGGTAACCACATGCTTGTAAGATTATCAAAAAATTCGATATAGAATACAAACAAATTTACAATTTTTTGGCACAATTCAAGCACTTCAATAAAACAATGAACCACAACCATGAAAACGAAAAATCATTGAGAAGGAAAAGGACAACTAAAGTCAAGAATTCAGACCACTACCCATCCCCATTTGTATATCTACAACCAACTTTGATGGTCTGTTAAGATATGTCTACTTGTTGATTTCGACAATTGCTGAAAAACTTGGGTCATCTGTATCTTACTATCCCTCCATCTGTATCAGACCAAGTGGTAAGCCTGATTAATATTCCACCCCAGCAAATATCAGATTTTGTTTTAGTAATTAAATAGACAATTCCATGGAATATTTACCAACATGCTTATGGTGGTGGTAGGGTTGAAAGTGATCAACTTACAAAACTTAAAGGCTGAAAAGTCACTTCAAATACAAAATTGAATCAAGGAAACAAACCACAGTTTTTATTTTTTTCTAGGGTTAAATGTACAAACCTACCTTAATGTATTGGTCACGAACATTTAAGTATCCTAAAGTATTAGTCACTATTGGAGGCATGTAAATGATTTGTGACCGGTTCATAAGATATGTAAAAGATAAGTGATTGTGACCAATTCATAAGACACGTAAATGATATGTGACCAACTCATAAAAGCATGTAAATGACCCGTGACCAAAACAAGGTCCTTCATTTAACACTTCAATTTTGGGTTGCTTACTTTCTTGACCAATACATAAAGATAGGTTTCTACATTGAACCCTTTTTTTCTATCTTTCCACTTGATTTTCTCTGTAAAATAAACACTTTTGAAACATTCTCAAAACCCCAAATCTGTAAATTTCACAATCCTTCTCCTCAACCCTCCATCTTTGACCTTGAACTACAAACCCATGAAAGTTTAAGACTCAATACTCATGTAATCAGTAGACCCAGAATGAAATTAATGCACAAAACTCAACTCCAGCCAGATCTTTTACATGGGCACAGTTCATAACCACAAAAAAAGCAATTTTTTTTATATGGGTGTGCAGTAAATTAAATCGAAAAGGAGCTGAGTATTTGCATGTGCAGTGTGTAGTGTAGAAAGTGAACAAATGTAGACAAGATAGAGATGCAGAAAAGTAGATAAAAAGAAATAAAATCAATTGAAGAAGAAAGGAAGAAGAGAGACGTACATGGATTTTCCTCTTTCTCTTGTTGCGGCTCTGCTGCGGCTACAGTGCTGCTAGTGGTTGGGAGTGTGATGATGTGTGTGGATAAAGATTAATAAAAGAGGAAAGAAGAAAAAAGATTGGATTTTTTTTCTCTTTTTTCTGTGCAGAACACAGATGCAATACAACCAATCTTTGTTTCAGATATAATCGTGTCCCAGAAATAATCTGAGCACCCATTTTTGCCAATCCTGTTCTTCCAACTCACCACTCTCTGATTCTATTTACACCCAGAGCGCCTCAATGACAATGGAGGTTATTTCGGCAGGATGAAATGGAGGTGAAAAGGGGAAAATCGGTAAATTAGTCTTATTTTCGAAGGTGATTTCATTATCTTCTTTTTGTGAGCTTAATGTACAAAAAAAATAGTAACGGGAAGTAACTAGCAACCAAATGGAAAACAGAAATGAAAAATGAGACGCGATTTCAAATAGGTTCACAATATTTATCCGGTATCTAAAATCTGAATTGTCCGGTTATTTTCAATAATAATTTAGAGGTGAATCGTTATTCTTCTATAAGAGTGCATTTGTAATTGCTGACGTTTTTTCTGGCTCGACTCGGGTTGAATTGTTTTCCCTAAAGAACACGTTGGTCCCTCGACGGAGACCCTTGAATGAAGTGAGGATGATGTCAGGTAACCGATGAGGTCCCCGAGAAAAAAAAAAGGAAATTTGGGATCGAGTTCTTTCAGAGCTTGGTGAGGCGATGGTGTGTCTCCTCTGCAACACCCTCTGGGGTCCAAAAGAGCTTATTTGGATTGGCAAGGCTGCTTCGCAAGCCTCGCATCCTATGCCTCAGGGGCTTTTCACCATTACCGGCATAGAGGGGTTGTACATTGCCCTCTTTTCATCGAACCAAGGAGAGCTCAATCGAGGTCGTGCCAAGGAGGCATGATGTTTTCGCGGTTCCCCACTTGGTTATGCCCTCAATCCCTCTGTGGACCATATTCCATGTAACGGTATCGGGCCTGACCCAATTTAGGGTCGGAGGCGCACCTCTCCATGAGAATCAGGGCGTCCCCCGTTCCGTCTATGGCGAGCCAATAGGTACATATGTGTCTGCCAATTAAGTCGCTTCACAAAGATCGGATACTCGCCATGGAGTAAGTCAGATGTTCAACTGGACAAGTACTCATATGTGAGTCTTCCAGTCCCCGTGGATTCGTCATTCACTTGCAAATAGGTGAGTCGATAGTGTGGAATGCTCTAGCCGCATATCCTTGGTGTCGGTAGTACGGATGATGGTCTCGATCCCCTGGATAGGGTCTAAAACTCTGGTTTACAAATGTTTTATTAGAATTAGCTTACGGGAGAGGGTGATTGTCCAAACCAATACAAATGGATTCGTCTAGGTGCCCACAACGAAAGGCAATTGACTAAACGAAACCGGACGAACAACCATTTCACATCATAAATAATTACGTGATAGATCAATTGAACGCTTTCACGAAACGACTCATCCTTCGTCTTATAGACAAACGACTCATCAAACCCACAATTTTCGTCGATTCATCTTTCAAATTTGCCACCACCGATTCACCCTGTAATGCAAGTGCCCTTACAAAAAAAAAATGCACATATGTCTGAGAAAATATAAATACGGAGTGCTATTATAAGGTCGGGTGTTACAATATGTGGGAAGCACGTGCAAGACATAAAGGAGTGGTGGGCCAGCCTGCAGTAGACAAGACCTGACGTGTCGCAATCCAGACGGCAAATCTGCGATATGGAGGGTGATGACAGAGCGGCCACGTGGGAGGGGCCAATCATACATCTTCCGCCACGTGGCGAGCAACGAAACGGCCTAATCGGAGGCAGTAATCGTCCGCTCTGCAGCACCACCGCCGAAAAAGCCTGCACCAGCACCGATCTTGCCCCTGAAGCTTCATCATCAATAATGATTTTTAAATGCATGCACATGATCCTATAGTTGCAAATTGACATGCATGCATGAAAAAAATAAAGCTGAGCAGGAGAAAAATCTAAACGGTGAATGTGTGATGAAACTGCACTTGAACGAACAGTGGGACTGGTTGTGGCTGTGCTTCGTCCACTTCACATTATCCGTAGGATAAACACAATAAGTAAGAGTCGTCTGGTTACGATTTTCGTTAAATCGTATCGACGTCGTTTGGTTCTGCGAAAATTATCGTTCATTTTTACGAAATTTTGCTAAAAAAAACCCCATTATGGAAGCAAAGACGAAAGTTAGTTTTTGTGGAACATCAAAAATTACAGATTCAATATGATTTAACAAAAAAAAAACATTGTTTTATATGAATAAATGAAAGGTGATCATAAGGATTATTTTTACCATAAATTTGTAAAAACATGTTATTAAACTTAGAGCATGTGCAACTATGTAACTTCCATCCGAATTTGTAGTCCGTTAATTATCTGGTCTTTTTATTGGCTTTGTTGTTTTACTATGGTCTGAAGCGATATGTCGAGGCTCTACCAAGATGGTGCATCAAGTCCACACCCGACTCATGGTGCGGGGGGCTTACACCCTACACTATCTTCAAATCAATGGAGATTCGGAGAGCGTTGGTTTGGCTCCAGATTAATCGGATGATGCGGCTCATATCCGTAGAGATTGTAAGACTATGTCAGGCTTGATTCGTAAGAGATGCCATTTTCAATCATTGTTGGGATTGATTATTTCGGATTGTATTGATTTGTTGTCTACAACCGTTGATGTTCGTATCAAGTTTTTTAGGCGTTTAGTGAACAGGGCATCTCACTGTCTCGTCGACAAAACTCGTTCTTTGTCTGGATTTGAGTGGTCAAGGGCACCAGATATCCTTAAAGCTCTTTGACGTAGTTTGATGAAGAATAGTTAAATAAAAGCTTTTATTCCTCAAAAGAATTTTTTTAACGTAAAACATTAAATTCAATGTTACATATTAATTAGTCATGAAAATGGGTCATTTTGATCTAATTGGTGTTGTCAGCAGCCCATTATCTTTATTTCCTGCACCGTGCGGGCCTAGGCCCAGTAGATTGACAGCCCAACCCAAACAATACGTTATAAACTTCTTCCAACCCAAATATAAAAAATATTAGATAAAAAGTATTAGATAGAGAGCCCAACTAACTTATGAAAAGATCAACCGGCCCAGTCTTAAACAACTCTGTCAGAAGGTAGCAGTTGTTGTGTCGGTAACCTTTTATTTACCCACACAAACCAACGGTTTACGTTAAATTGTTATGATGTCGTCAGCTATTTTGCAAAAAACTATACGTTCCGTTTTGTTTTTAAGGGGCCTTTTTGAGGAAAAAAAAAACTTTGCAAAGGTGATGGTAAGTTTTTGCAAAAACTTATGGCATTACAAAGGTTTAATGGAAACCATTACTTTGTATGAGTAAAAGAAAGTCGATTGCGTGTTTTTTTGCAAATTCATGACTTTTACTGGTTTGTCTTAATAAAGGTCGAAAGAAGACAACCTCTCCCCACCGACCTCTTCGGTGGAGTGGACGATATTCAGAAAAATTTAGGCTCCTTCTCATTGGAGGACGAAAAAGATAATGAGGACGCGGTGGCTGGCATCACTACCACCAAGGACCACCAGTTGCCTGATGACGGGGAAGACGACTTCCTCCAGGTGAGTGTTGCCAAACAACCCCACTAGGAATCATGAGTTGCCCTCGGGCTAAGACAATAGGTAAATGGTGGTCTACCCCCATGAATTGATCCAAGAATAGGCCTCACGGTCTACCCTGGGAAAGCAATGGTTCATTTTTATGTTTTGTTATGGATTGCGAACTTTTATTCATCAGGTTATGTTTATGTTTTATTTCCTGTTTTGATTTATTGTGTTGGGAAGACGTAGGATTTTTTTATATATATTTGTCTAAAATACAGATTAGCCTTAGTTTATGGGTCAAAGAGAGACATGTTACATACATGAGTCTCGAACACATTCTGGAACCCGGGGTTTCCAACACAAGTTATGTAACTATTGATTGACATGATTGATAGAAATTCATTGTCGCCTGTTTAAAAGAAATTTGTTACTACTTAATTTAAAAGCTCAATTATTATTATTATTTCCAAAAAAAATCTCATTTGAAAGGAAAAATAATTTTCTAGATCGTTAACCATGTTAAATTTATGTGGTTCTTTACTTTTAAATTTTCGGAACAAAATATACAAGTTTAATTTTTTAGTGATCGGTGAATTAAAAGCGAGATCAAACAAAAAAAAGAAGAATAAAAGAAAGAGTATGTTTATAAATATAAACTATAGCTTTTTTAGGAAATGACAAACAATTTATCAAGCTCATCACATAAATGCTTAAATCAAAATAAAATGAAAAGTTAAGTCGTCAAAATTGAAAAGAATTCCGGTATATATTATGAGTCATATTAATGTCCTCGAAAATATCAACACTGAACCATTGTTTGTTCATGATTTCTTAGTCGTAGAAATCATAAACAAACAATGATCAAATGGATTTAGGCTTGGGAATAGATCATGAGAAAATAACGAAGAGGTGTTGGACTTGTTCTTTTTTTGCTTTCTTTCAGCATTGAATACCTTTGTTTTTTTTCATTATTATTTTTTTGATCGGCAATGCATATTTAGATTGAAACCTCTTTGGAGGGAAAAGAGAAGTACAACTTCAAGGTCTAGCTACAGACCAAGTACAAAAAATTACCCAAAGACTTGAAAACTAACAACAGAACCCAAGGGTGTTGAAATGAAACCCTTTGACAGAGAACAACACTGAACAAAGCAAAACAAAGAGGCAGGCCTATAACTTCTAAAAATAACATCAAACAGACTTGAGAGACCTTCCTCTGACCCGAAGCTAATGCTGCGAATTGAAAAGCTCTAATGCAAGGCGTTGAGATGAGGCATGCATGAGCGGAAGCAATGTGAATGCCCAACTGATCTATGAATGGGAGGCGAACGAACTTCTGAATGATCAACACACCAAATTTAATTGCTCCAGTGTAGGGAGATAAGATGAAGCCTGCAGTTCTTCTTGAAGATGTAACACCCAATTGAAATGAGCCAGAGCATGAAGATAAAGTGAGGCATGCCCAAAGATCTTGTAATGTTGAAGAAGTAGCAAAAACGAGCTTACAATGAAATGACGACCAACCCTGAGAACCGGGAGCACACAAATGAAAGCAAAAAGGAACAGGAAGCACTACTTCCCTAAACAAGAATGGAACTTAAACTCCATGTAACACTAGGATCAACTAATTCCTAAAGAGGAAGAAGAGGATGCCTAATAAGCCGGTGGCCAACACCAAACCTAGTAGTTACAAAACCGGTGAAAATCAACCGGAGCAAACCTAACCCTACCCAAAAACGAAAGGCTTCAAGGCGACTTTACACTGAAAGTCATGAAAACGCCGGCGGCCAACACCTTACCGGCGAGCTCGAGCCACCACTTGTGACCGAGATGAAGGGAAGCCAATCGAAAATAGGTTGGGAAGGAGGGAGAAAAGCAACCAAACTATGAGAAGGGAAAGTAATGTACCTCACCGAGAGCCATCAATCCAAAGCTTAAATCGAAGCTCAGTCTTTCGTTACCAGAGCTGTAAACTCCTCGCCGGCCAGCACCAGACTCGGACCCAAAGGGAAAAGACCAGTATGTAAGTATACCGAGCACAACTCTGCAAGGATGAAAATGGCCTCCAAAGACCCATATCAGAGCGACACGAGCAACATCGGAGAGGCGAGGCCCTGGAGACACCGAAGCTTACTTCACCAGCAAAACAGAGATGAAGGGAGGAACAGATCTGCGACAATCCCACCATGAAACGATGGAGGAAAGCCTCCCACGAACAGATCTGATCCCACCCGTCTCCGTCCCTTCACCACTACGAACCAGAAGAGGAAGAAACAGATTCGCGCTAATCCTCATCAATGAAGACAAAGAAGGGC
>JAYMTN010003309.1:0-10042 GCA_036897425.1 Erodium trifolium
CTTAAGGTAATAAACTCCTTCAACAACATAGTCTACTACAGCTAAGGAACCGATGGAATAGAACAGCCTATCCATTCCATCGCTCACTGCATCTACTTAGATCTCTGCCTCATCTTTCGGCGCTTCCTCTTCAGTCTCCTCATGCGCTTCTTCTTCCACTGAGAAAAACACACACAACAGTTCAATCATATTTCACAGAACAGAGGGAGAAACATGATGTACAGACACAAAAAAGGAAAAGTAAATTCAATATGCACACAACAAACTAAACTCAAGGTCTCAAGCCATGCATCACATGGAAGTGGGAGATCATCAACATGAAGCAAACAGCTGGTATTAGAACAACAATGTTTATAAATATCTAAAACCTAAGCTCAAATTTTCACGTGCATTATTCAATAAGTAGAAAGATTTTGTTGAAATTGTTCACTTGGAAATTTCCGGTAATGCTAATAGGTTTCTCTCCATCAGACCAATAAATTATTGTTGAACCAATGAAGTGCAAGCATTTATAGTCAGACTAGACAGTTACAAGATCCGAAATACATAAATTTTCACAAAATTATACAACGCAAGCAAAACTAAAACTGACAGACCCAAGTATGAGATTGATAATTAAGTACTTTGTACAAGAATCTGAAATAAGTTGGTACTGCTAGAATCAAAATGAAAAGCAATTAAATTTCAACACTCAGAAAACCCATCAATTGATGGATTAATCATGTTACAGTAAAGTCTAATTCATTGACTATATTGAACCAAAATAGAAAAGCAATTAGATTTCAACACCCAAAAAACCAATCAATTGATGGATTAATCATTATTGAAGTGATGCAGAGATCATTTCACATATTGCATTCATTTTCATAAAACACATGGAGTTGATGTACAACAGTTACAAATACCCATTTCTAACAGAACAATATCAACAAAACCCCAAAAAATCATAGAGCATCAGATTAGGTCAAATACAACTGTTTGGATGCTGAGAAACCGAGGTAAAACTGAATAAATCAAAAGCAAAATAGGGACAAAATCTACAAAACGCCTTCAGAGAACATCATTACACAGATAAAAAAAAACTAGCTCATAGGGCAATTTATAGAATAGGATAATTATAAAACGAGGAAAATTTGAACAAAACAAAGCAGAAATGAATAAGCTAGAGGAGACGAAGAGATTGCTTACCTTAGCCCTCATCTCCGGTCGCTGGCTCTGGTCACTCCTCTTTCCTGAGTTTTTTTTTTCTCGAGAAACAAGCAGATGGTGAGAATCTGAGAGGAGGCAAGAGTTGCCTCAGTTTGTATTTATATGGCTAGGGTTTGAGTTACCTGACCGCGGATAAGGGTAATTTGGTCATTCAACAATTTGGAAAATTTCAAACCGTGGACTCGCATGCAGCAGATTATTTTTCCTAAACATTTTTCTTCTCGTTCTTCGACCTAGCGAAGAGAGTCCCCGAGAGCGCTATGGAGAGCCCATCTTCCTCAGAGAACCACTGCGATTCCACGGACATCGCTACAGGTGCTTCTGGATCTACCAATGCAGCTCCAGAAGCGGAGCTTGCTCAAAACGTCGACGCTTTGGCCCGAGGCATCTCGTCTCTGCTCACCACTGTGATTAAGGATTTCGAGTCCAGAGCTCACGACACCTCCACCAGCCAGGACCAACTCTCATCGGCCATTGATCGTCTCACTCGTGGTAACTTAGCTCAAATTTACAAAATTATATAAATTCTGTTTTTGTTTTTGTTTCCGATTCCATTTCATGTTTTTTTGTGTGCTGGAGATTCATAAATTCCTGTTCTGTATTCAAATTCAGCTGTTATTGATGTTTCTGATAAAATTGTTGTGTTATGATTTACATGAATTCATGGATAGGTTCTTGCTTAGTCAAAGTAGCTCATGATTTGTGACTAAATAATTCTGACATGGTTTGTTCATGGTATCACATCCCAGATAGTCAATTGGCTTTTTGGGTTCCTTTAGAATATGTTCCATAGCCATAGGAGATTAGATAAAGAGTTGAGCTATAGAATCAGCTCAAGTTAGTTAGTCTACCAGGAATTTTTAATAATGATTTTTGAATCGATTTGGTTTTTAGGTAAATGATTTAGTATGATGCTGTATTCTCTCATCAGGATAGTAAGTGATTGGATTCTCAGTCACATTTTGATTTTCAGCCAGAGATGTCTGTCTTTGAGTAGCCTGATCACCTAGTTATTTTCTAGCAGAAAATTAGTTATATTTCCCACAACATCTGGCTTTGTGGGATTAGATTATTGTATCTTTTACAATAGGTATTGACAAATTACAGTTTATGTATGCGAGGAAATTGATTGATCAAAGTGGTTATGTGTTGCTAAAATGCTTACTACTACTCAAAGGAGATGAATTACAGTTTGCTCTCCTTCCCTGCATTTTAGCATCTAATTGTACTCGAGTCTCGAGATTCTAGCAACTTAGTCCAAGATGTCAATATGCTTGCTTTGCATTAAAAAAGAAGTGGTTCTTGCTCTATGCAACATTATTCAAATAAGCAAAAACATCTATGTTTTTATAGGATAAAAAAATGTTGTTCTAAGCATGGATGATTATACACTTTATACATGTAGATTTTCAAAAGCCTGTGTAGTGGATGGAATATACTGTTCATATGTAGTCATTAGGCTGTTAAGAGTAAGTTTTCTTTTTGGTTAGCTGTTACATAGCATGCCAATCAACCTTGTTATTGTGCTAACATGGAATTTATTGCTTACTATGATAGAACTTGATCAATTACTAGAAGATGCACCCTTGCCATTCCTTCTGCAGCATGCTGCCAAGATCTCTACTGTACGAAAGAGAGTATCGTCGTTGAATTCACTTTTGAAATCCATACAGCATCGTGTTGATAATATAGACCGAATGCTCTTTGTAGGCATGGTTCATGGTATTGTTTTCTCTCCATTGGCTTTATATATACTCTGTTTTGTGTCATATTATGATTGGGTTCTTGGGGTTTTTAAGATTGACACTACTGATCCTCATCTATTCTGCAACTCGGACAATCTCTTGTCATCAACATTTTGCAATATATTTCTCTACATGTCAATTCTAACATGGAGACGAGGGAAGATAAGATGCTAGGATATCTTTGAAATATGTATGAAGTGTAATTTATTTTTTATTGAAATTGATAATCTTTACTTTGCTTGGCATGCAATGGTCTTAACACTCTTTTGGATTGTGTCACCAATTCTTTATATGCATGCCACTTCCTTCTTTTTAATACTACACGTAACATGATATTATCAGAGGGAAAAATAAATTAAAACTAGAGTTAACATGGTACTCTAAACCAAAGAACTTGACGGGGGGAATGTCATTCATTGGATGCTTTCTGATTATGTTCGTAGGACTAACTGTTCGGATGAGTGGGTTAAGACTAAAGAAGTTAATCACATGAATTATTATGAATCGAGACTAATTATACATGTCAATCACATTTGTCCAGGATGAAAAAAATCCTTTGAACTAATAACTCCATCCTAGTTTTGAAGATCATCTTCAATTCACGCTTTTCCATGCTGACAAATGTGGATATGGGTAAACTCTGACCTGCAGAAAAGAAGGCAACTGAAAGTCCCAAACAGCATTAACATGGGCTGCACATAACTGGTACTCCTCAGTTATCTTCATAATATGTCCCCCATATGTGCATACATATATACATGTTCATGCTTCTTATTTGCATACCCTTGCAACTTGTTTAGGTAGGTTGTGACGGGAAGGGCCGAAGAGATGAGGTAATAAATAAACTGCAGCTGGCACAAAGTGGGGAAGAGAGTAGTGATGCAGCAGTCTACTCTTGCTTAGAAACCCTGTGTCGGTGAAGAGAAATTGTATTTGTTTCAATGTATGTCTTGCTAGTTCTAGTGAGGGGAAGCCATTAGATTCCTAAGTTTCCATAAAAAGCTTCCCTTCCAGCCATCTTGCTTGCTAGAAGATAGCAAAAATGGGTAGTGAAAGAGTAGGGTATATATCTCTTCCTCATCCTATTCAGATGCAGTTAGTTTAATTCCATCGTGCACTGAGAGTTGTGATTGAATCAATGACTTGTTGGGAAGCACAGGTTCAATTTATTTTAAGGTGTAAAGACTGAATCCTAGCAGAAGGTGCATTGTCCATGGTTTGACATAAGTTCAGGTCTACCTGTCTAGTTTGTTTGTGGCTTTTCTTCGTGGTCTCTTGATTCATATGTAAAAGTCCACTTTTATTATAACTCTATATGCAGAAAACGATTATAAGATTGATATTATAGTTACGAATTCTTTTTTTCTTTCTTTTGGAAGAATGAAGCATTTTATTCTAATCCGATGTCATAGCCAAAACAATGCTTATGAACAGAATTTTGTGACTGACTTAACCTTGTTCAGATTTAGGAGGTACCTGGAACAATGAGGTCCAAGATGTCTTGCTTAATATACAATATACATTCACATACATAGAGCTTAACCATTTTAAGATATAGAGACTATCATGAATAAGTAGAAACCACATTGAGCTATATATATACATGAATACTTTGTTCAGACTATTTCATCTACACTCGATGGGTTGTACAATATTATGTTCTTGTCGTCTTTGTTGTCCAAGCTACTCGATGAATTGTTCTTCTCTTCTTCCACAATCTCCTTTGGGTTCATACTTATGTGCTCGGTTTCTCTTTCCTTATCAATATTGTCACCACTGGTCTTCTCACCTTCTTCCTCGACCGGTAGTTTCTCCGTGTCAAAACTTGACGGCTCGATCACCATAGCTTTCTTGTCTTGTTTCTTTTCTAGGAGCTTCCCGGTCTTATCGAAGATAGTTCCGAAAGTGGACATGTACATCTCCGAAAGGACTGGGACTATCGATGACAAGAATATAATGATAGGAAGGCACGCTAGCATCACTGCCGGTAAAATGTACCGTAGCTGCCCATCGAGCATAAGAGCTAAGGCCGTGCAAAACGATATCATCATAGTGGTTATGGAGAAGAAAAGGCTACTTAGACCGATCATTAACTTCCTCGGTAATTTGAAGAAAAAGTCCTCCTCGGCATAACGAGACGTTAAAATACCCAGAAACACCAACACTGAAGTAGTGGAAGTGTAGAGGGATAATGCGTCGCATACTATGAATATCCTAAACAAAGTTCTCTTCAAAAAGACAGGCAGACCTGTATCTTGATTGTTACCACCCGGAACTGTGAAAGCTGCCGCGAACATAACAGTAATGATAAGAGCCCCGACGACAGTAGAGGATTGAGCCGTGTCTTTCATGGCCTTTTCTCCATCATCAATCAGTTTCTCGTGAGCTTTAGTGAACAACGCACGAGGTGTTAAACCCTCGATGTTCCGATCTTCTCTATATCGAGGCTTGGCCAAACTCCATACTTCCTACGGAACAATTAGGATAAATGTAAGTCTTAAATTTGTTAGAATATAAAACTATAATTAAACCTTCAACTATCAGGTTGAGCTTTCAAATAAATTACCTTAAACCATTGGAGCTCTCTTTGCATTTGCAGAGCTGGGCCAGACGAACGATCGAGTACAACCGAAGGGGGCAATCGGGCCACCCAGTGTAAAATGTTATTGTTTTCATCGTTCTCGCACGAAAACAAAGTATCTTTTCGTCCTATGAAACTATATACGAGGCTGTAGACTTTTTCTTGGCGGCTCTCGACTGCATGCCAAAACATGCGCTTACCATCTGCGTAGGCTTGGATGAGAATGGGATTAGCTCTGAGCATGTCTTTAATGAACTCTATGAGTCCATTTCTGGTAGCTTCTATCATGCCCGCATATACACACTCCTCCAACATGGAGACATCGAATCTTGACACCTTCGCACAAACCAAATTAACAAAGTCTTGTGCTTGATCGTGTACCAATTTGTTATTATCATCCCACGCTTCAAACATCTCCTCCTCTCCTGGTTAGTTAAGAAAACATTCAAAGATTATACATATAAAAAATCACAAGTTTATCGTTTAAGGGTATTTTAGACCATTAGTTAGTTTGGAGCTTCAAGTTTGTCAAATTTGGGTTGTTAGACTTCGATTTTTTATTCTTAAAGTTTGTTAAATGTAGGTTATTAAACCTCATTTCTCCTGGTTTTGGTTTTTCCCCTATTTGATTTTAGGTTCTTCATCCCTGATTGGGTTCTGTCATTGATTATATTTCGTTCTCAGTATGTTGAGCTTTCTTGATTGAGGTTTTCGATGTGGAATGCTCCTTCATCACCTGTTCTTCGTCTCAAAGAACAGATTTTCATAAGAAAAGATGGAGAACAAACCTAGTAGACGTTTTACATGGTCCAAGTATTTCCATGATCTCGACAGCCAGCGGTTCAATCGGAATGCTCCTATAATCAAACAATGATTTTAGTTCCAGTTTAACAACATTATAAATAATTAGATAACGATAAAAAGTATATATATGTATATAACTTTTGACTCGTCAGACTAATTTGCCGAGAACAATTTTTCCTTGCAATCCATCACAAAAGACTTACTTGCTTTCTTATGCCTGGTTCCAGCTTTGAGGGCAGACAAGGATTTAGCCAATGCATGTATTGGATATATCTTCTCGTCGTTACTTTCGTCGATACTTCGTTGCAGAATTTGAGGGAAATCCGTAACGATCTTCAAAGCTATGTCTTTATATAGACACACAAAAGTTACAGTTCAATTAGTCATATACATTATTTTGCGTAAAATGGAAAAGATACATTGGTTGTGAGACCTAAAAAAATAGGGTTCCCCACTCCCAAAGACTCCACTTGTATCCTCGCAACCACCTTACCTACTTCTGGGGCTTGTTATTAAACACAAACTCATTCCTGGCTAACCAAATCTCCTAAAATACCAAGGCTCACAATCAAATTAAAGATCATTAAAAGTTTTACGATTATTTTTGAAACTCTCCCGAATAGAGGTCGTCCAAGCAATGTCTACACCTCTTTAAAAGGCCCTTGATCTCAACGATATATTTTATGAATGAGCGGCAGACTATCAAAAGTCAACATACAATGAGTGGAAAAATGAAAAGGGTAAGACACAATTTCGTTAAAGAATGAAACGATGACCCTGTAGAAATAATACCCGGCTACTCCATGCGATAATCTAGGGATTCCTTATTCAAACGATGTATGGAACGAGAGATTCAGATAACATTTCCCGTCTCGACCTGGTCAGTCTTGGGTTGTCTCAATAAGCTCCAAGGAGTTCCTAAAAAAGGAGGAGGTTGGGGTCGAGTAGAATCTGAGCTCGAGGGGGCGGGAAGTGGCTCTTCTTGGGCACCTCGTGATGCCCTAACATTCTCATTGGGACCAGCGCTGTTTGGCGGACCTCGCTTATGTCTCACCGAGAGCGTCTCCCCTCCGAGGTAATGTTCCATAATCCTCGTGCCAGGTCGGAGGATGGCCACCAACCCCTTAACCCAAAGGAGAAGGTCAATAGACAGATTGGTAGGCTGCCTGGGATCCTTGATCGTGAGCTCCTCCACGTCCGAGATGTACCGGACTAACCGCATAACGTTGTTGGGTAGACACCCCTCGCCCCATTCCCCTTCTCGGGTTCAGCATGGTTGGCAAGATGTCGACCAGGATTCTGAATCGAAACAGGACGTTCTCAATGTGAGGAGCCCCCAGCGTCCACATAGTTGCAGGTATGGGTGTTCAAAAATATCCGGTGCTCCACTCCGCCCGATCATCCGTCTTTATATATATCAAGCCTAAAATCATCTATTTTGGTGTAAAATATTTTTTTTTATTAAGCAATATTATATATAGTATAGCAAGTAGAGATAGGGAATGGTTCAATCGATGTCGATCAAGTTATCCTCTTTTAGAAGATACTTCCCTGTATATATAATGAATATATATTTTGAAGAATAGAAGTAAATATACCTTTGACAGAGTTAAATGATATTACCAAACAATTTGACGTTAATACAACTGATAAGAACGTGGACGCCAACATCGTCACGGTCCGGATTCAGAACCTCCTTATCAGTGACACTGTAGAGATAACGAGTCGTCTCCTTAAAGCCTTTCCAAGCGGCCATGACAAGAGGAAGACGGTAACTGTCTCCGATGTTAGGCAACTTCGGGTTCCTGGAGAAGAGCTGTTCGAGCATCTGCAAAACGCCAGGTTGGCCGCAATTCGCCAGGCGAGCAAAAATTGTGTAACCTTCATCGTCTTCTATCTCCAAGTCTTTGACATCTTTCACTCGTTTCGCCAACAAAGCAAAAGTGTCCAATTTTCCCATTTCCAACACGTAGTGAAGAGCCGTCTGGCCGCCGATCACCGCGGAGACGTTCGCTCCGGGGTGGGAGTCGAGGAACTCTTCCATGGCCCTCCAATCCCCTTGTTTCGAAGCTTTCACGAACATATCATAGTCTTCACCAATAACATATATATGAATAAATGATAGCGTTTGTTTAACAAAAACTAACAGAAAAACTAGCTGATGATAAAAATGAAATGTGTGGGGTCGTATGATATGAAAATAGATGTATGTATGTATATATGTAAGTGATAATCGCGTATAGTTATATTACCCTATAAATTATGTACGGATACAGATTTTACATAACAAAAACAAAAACTCAATAATATTACCTATGCCATCTTTCCCTACAGTCTCCACCGGTTCCTCCGCAACGCTCTCATCATCAGAGACGTTCACAGATGTCTTGAGCGCTTCCCAAGCTTCCTTCGCCGATTCGAGTTCACCAATTTTGAGCAGATGGGCTGATCCGCAAGACATGTGAATGGCATGCAGTGCCAAAGCATTCCTTCTCCTCCAGTCATCTGAAGATTTATCCGATTCGGATTCGATAACATCCCAGAGATCTTGACCCAATAAATAGACTTTCATGCAATTACTCCATATGTTGTAGTTTTTGTGGTCAAGAGCTTCAGGAACTACTCTATTTTCTGCCATTTTTCCTTGTTATGACAAACAACAACAAAAAGTATATTGGGTTCTGGCTGTTATTTTTCAATACATTTTTTCTGTTGGGCGAAAGAAGGTGAGGTTCTATGTGGAGGAATGCTTCGAAGGGAGAGCTTGTAAATTAGGCTTGACCAAGTGTGTCCCTAGCTAGTTTCTCTCTCTATATATACTATATAGCATATTTTGCATACACCTAACAATTCTTTTGTTTCACTATTACATAGGTTTCTTGAAAGAATTGTGTGTAAACAAGTTGGCATAAATATAATGATTTTTAAGTTTGTATTATTTGAGTGAAAATATTATAAAACACCACACAAGTGTAGGTCATTAACAAATAACGCTTTGACTTAATACTTTTTCATCAGCACATCTATTTATCCAAAAAAACTCATCGTTACTTTTTCTGTTACTCTATCGTTAAAGACCCGTTCAAACAAACTACCATAATATTGTTAATGAATAAAAAATGAACATAAATAAAATAAATCAAATTTTGTGTTACTTACTCTATAGATTCCTTCCGCCACCCCTAGTTACTACACTTCCACCGATTATGAATGTGGCCTCCGATCATAGACGTCGCCGGTGGTGACCTTCTTACACCTCTACTGTCTCTTCTTCCATTGGTTTCCATGTTCTGTCCTTTTCCGGTGTTGCTGTCGTGGTCAGAGTTGTGACCTTTTGATGGTCGAGGCTCGATAGTGGTCTTCGATGGTATTCCAGCCAGGTTTGGCTACGCTGAAGGTTCTGGAGGTCTGGTATTTTGGGGTCGATGGTCTCCAAAACTGTGTTCAAAGGTTCAGATCTGGCCCCAATTTTTCGGTGCCTTTTGCAGCCATTGACATCTGATAACCACCGCATGAAAAGTGACGACAAATGCGGAAGACGAAGGTCGTACATGCGGTGAAGGCTCGTAGAGGATAGTGATCTTGAGGGACCCTCGGAGAGCGCCAGGAGCAGTCGTAGGAGGCAAGGGGTGTTAAAGCCCAATCCAACCCAAAAGCTCGAACTTATGGGTGGAGACACTAATATGCTTATCAAGTGTTCAAT
>JAYMTN010003310.1:0-10042 GCA_036897425.1 Erodium trifolium
AGGGGTGGCGATAGTAAGGCTAGGATCTCTGCACTTAATATATGATGACATATTAAAGGAACTTTCTAGATGGCATCCTTTCAAGCAATAGAGGAAAGCTATTTTTTATAACCATTAAGGGTCTTCGATTTTAGTATAGAATATACCTTTCGTTTCAACATGATTGTTAGACTAATTTATTCAAATATAGTTAACTGATTTGAGCATATATTTTTTATCCAGCTAGTCGAATTTGTATTTAGATCGATCTTTTACCATTTTATTTTATTTTTGAGTGAATGGTATGCATTATTTATCAATAAGCGTCAACATAAACGGTAATATATTCAAACGGGAATACACTCAAAACAAAGTCGAGACTGTAATCAATTGACAGGTGCTCCCACATGCTAAGCTTAAACAAACTCCTAAGAAAACTAATAGGACAATACATAATCACGACGATTAACACAATTAAGCAGGTACAAAGTTCTAAGAGCCTTCTAGGGGGTCTTCACCTGCTGTGGTGGCCGCCAAGCTCACCCGAGACCGAGAAGCCTAGCCATTGGGGTAAAGGATCAGAGAAAAACTATGCAGGTGCACAACATCAAGTAGTCCCGGATGAACGATGACGACATGGTGGCTTAAAAGAGGGTTCATAAACACTCCATACAGTACGACGACGATAGGGAACCAGAAGTGACATCGAGGCATGCCAAAAACAGACAACGCTGCAAACAACTCTTCATACGACTCGATCTGAAAGGACGGTGAGGCTTGACGGCGGAGGGTTGCGGGACTCGGCAATGAAGGGAGACGGGCTCGGCAAGGAGGGGGAGTGTGGGCGGAAGGGTTCAGGCCGCGAGGACGATGAAAGCTCTGAAGGAGGTCTGGACGGCTGCGGGGGGCTCGAATGGCGGACGACGGCAAGCCAAGCTACGGCGGGGCAAAGGTCGGGGCTTGTGGAGTTAAAGTGTGGGTGAGCATCTGGTAAGAGTCGGTTTAGACGAAGTCGAAGAAGAGGACAAAAAAGAGAGGAGAAGAAGGCAAGACGATAAAAGAGAGGGGAGAAGGACCGACGACCCTAAAAGAAAAGCACCAGTAGAAAGGGTGGGGGAAGGAGGGGAAGAAAGAAGGGACGAAGGGCTGAAAGAGAAAAATAAGGTACTCTACATAAACATAAAGCACCTCTTCCCATTTTATCATATCAAACATTGTACTAACGGGTATGGAACCAAACACATAGGTTTTGATATTAATTTGTAATAGAATACTAACTATATGGTTAAGAAGGTTGAGCAAGATATCACTCTTACACGTTATTTATTTATAGAATAATGGTAACAAACCACATTTGATTATATGTGATTTTAGTTTCTTTACGTAATGAATTTCATCTGGATAAACCGTTGACCAGTTGAGTGCCCACCTCTCTCATCCGTTCTCAAACAAATCCCAAAAATGACATCTCCCATTTCCTTGACTTTGCTTCCCGCTACACGCACTAAACGTTGGCATGCCGCATGAGGATAAGGCATTTTAAGATTAATTATGAAACATGGATCGATTAAATTTATATTTTTTATTTGTATCAAATAAATTTACATCCACAATATAAGAATACAAACAGGTCAAACATGATCGTGGGTATTTTGCGATTGCTGACCCTACCAAAAACATTTTCGATATCTCGGTTTTGAATAGGACTCAGGCCTATAATGATATAATGTAGATGAAAGTTTGGGATTGACATTCTACGGCTCAATCTATGTTACACTGCGGTGCCTATCAACGAGTTGGCCCTATCGGAGGGATCGAATAGGTTCTGAGAGCAGTACATTAGGCGTACAAGGATCTCGATGGGTGGTGGAGGAGTGCGACTGGCCGGAGTCAGCTGTTGCGAGGGCAGGACGCGCCTCCTCCCTAACGTCTCACTTGGGGAGCCTTTTTTTTTTATCTTTAGGAATCATGCATGTTGCCTCCAGGCTATGTCTCGTTAAGACTGCTAGCCAAATCAAAGTGTATTCGAGTCACCATATTACCGCCCAAAACCACCTCTAACATTCGTACCTCATCAAAAAATAAATCCACAACAACACAGACTTCGATCGATTCGGCCGACCCTAAATCTCTACGAGGCAGCTAAGACTTTGTGAATGGGTTCCCAAGACTAGAAGCAAACTAAAGACAGTTTGATTTGTATCCTTACTAAATAAACAAAAATACAAATAAACATGAGACCATACATGCATTCAAAAAATCCCCCGTCTATCTCGGTGTTTAGATGACCGATATCATTATAGTTTATGACTGTTGACTTTTGACTTGTGTTCACTACTATTTATAACCTCTTCCAACACCTACACCTTCCATCAATCTCCATCCTCCAACATGGCTGCAAGAACCACCCTCCTCCTTCTCCTCTCCCTTGTCCTCCACCTCCGCCTCTCCTCCGCCCAAACCACCTCCGTCAAGGGCGTTTACTGGTTCCGCGACAGCGGCATGGCGGCGTCAGCCATAGACTCCACCCTCTTCACCCACATCTTCTGCGCCTTCGCCGACCTCAACCCCTCCACCTACCAAGTCACCATTTCCTCCGCAAACGCCGCTCCTTTCTCCTCCTTCACGCGAACCGTCCAGCAAAGAAACCCTTCCGTCAAGACCCTTTTGTCCATCGGCGGCGGAGGCTCTGACTCCTCCTCCTACGCCTCCATGGCGGCCCAGGCCAGCTCCCGCAAGTCCTTCATTGACTCCTCCATACGGTTGGCCAGAGCTAACGGCTTCCACGGCCTGGACCTTGACTGGGAGTACCCCTCCTCCGCCGCCGAGATGACCAATTTCGGTACGCTGGTCACCGAGTGGCGAGCGGCCGTCGCCAGCGAGGCTAGAACTTCCGGCAGGACTCCGCTGCTCCTGTCGGCGGCGGTCTTTTACTCGTCGGATTACTACTCCGTGCTTTACCCAGTTCAGGCCATAGCGAATGGTCTGGATTGGGTCAACGTCATGAGCTATGACTTCTATGGCCCTGGTTGGACACCACAGGTGACTACTTATAATTATATGTTCAAATTAATAAGCATTAAATACAAAAAGAAAAGCTAATCTTGGAAGATTGAGCAGGTAAATTTAACTAAGATCCTGTCATAAATCATTTATAAGTCTTATAGTTATAACGTATCATTACTGACGGGATCAAATTGTTGATGAACACAATTAGTCGGAAAAGTTTTGTCGCTCTAGAACGTTTAAATTTTTGACACCCGATGAAACTTCAAACCACCCAACGAAACGTTAATAAAGTATTTCAATACCGACCGTTTCTATAAACAATTGTTTTAATGAATCGGGTGCACTATGGGAATTTCGTCGGTAAAGTTACTTACTTTACCGAAGTTTTTAAAAACAGTTGGTACAGTTGGCGGGTTTTCCTACGTTTCTTCTAAAATCGTCGATAATTGAACATTCTGGTGTAGCTCGAAATAATTTATATATTTTACGCATTGAAAATTTGCTCTAAATTATTTTTCTGCTGAGTGAATAATACTTTAAATAACTAGATGTACGGATCAATACATATAGATAAATTTCTCTATTTAACTCAATTAACAAAACATGTATATATCTGGGCCGGGTGCAGATTACAGGACCTTCTGCAGCGTTATACAATCCGGGGAACCAGGTAAGCGGAGACAACGGGGTGAGGGCTTGGATTCAGTCTGGGTTGCCCTCCAAAAAGATTGCGCTGGGCTTTCCATTCTACGGCTACTCTTGGCGTCTCGTAAACGCTAATAACAACGGCCTATTTGCTCCGGCCAACGGGGCGGCAGGGGACGCCATGACCTACGGCCAGATCAAGACCTTCATAGCCCAAAACGGCGCCCAAACGGTGTACAATGCTACCGTAGTGGCCAACTATTGTTACAGCGGAACCACTTGGATCGGTTTCGACGATACGCAGAGCATATCCACCAAGGTCTCCTATGCCAAGTCAAGGGGATTGCTTGGCTACTTTGCATGGCAAGCCGCTGCCGACAGCAACTGGGCTCTTTCTCGCCAAGGTTATTTCGTCTTTTTCATTAATTTAGTGCTCCTTAATATTTCAGAATACTTATGTTTATTTTCCACTGACTTTCTCTCTGACTTTGCAGCTTCAAGTACGTGGGGAGCGTAGAGAGAGAAACGTTGCACACAATTATGCCAATACGTCTAAATAAATGATGCTATGAATAAAAGCTATTTTATATGTTTAGCCTGAGTAACAGTGTGATTATTATAAATAACAACTCAGCAGATGGGAATACAAAAACATCATTCTATTCAATTTGCAGTTGCATCATTTATACCCTGCAAAACCAGACACAGGACCACCACTGAGCTCAGCAATGTTGGATAGTGATTTTGTAATTGTCCATGTAAACGAGATCAAATGCAGTTAGTACATTTTTTTCAAGCTTAAACATGATTCAAATACAAGCAATGTATTGCATACAAAACTTCAAGGGAAGGCTTCATATTTCAGTCCGAAGTCCACATATAGATCTGTCCCCCACTTGTTGCTCCTGCTAGTGTTCCAACATTGTAAGGATGTATATCAAATCTGCATGAAATGGCAGACATCTCTGAGCTCTTCAATGTCCAAATCATTTTTCTTCTTGCGGGCGAGATGACATCGACTCCTCTTTTCATATTCCCAACAAAGATGTATGAATCATCCCAACCCCAGATTGCTCTACCCAACAAAACAGTATGTTGTTAGTCAATTCATAAGAATAAAAAAGGTTAATATGCACAAAAATTTCTGATACCTGAAACTAGAAATCCATCTTCCAGTCTGATTATCATGGTGTATCATACAAGTATCTTCAAAATTTGTTCCACCCAATATGCCAACATTATCATCCAGGCTGAAGAAAAAGAATATTAGAGGTCAAGCACAGCAAAAGTGAGATCAATTTAAACCAAAACAAGTTCTTCTGCTCTTGCACATTATTTGAACAATTTTTGGACGGTTCCCAAATGGGTAACATTGAAATACCATTTCTTTCCAAAGAGACAAAGCAAAAGTTTCTTCTTTTTCTTCCCAACCCAACCAACATACAAGAAGAATGCACAAGTTGCCATCATCATAAAATCCACCTTTCTTACAGAACATTTTTTTTCATTTTCATGCCGACAAGGTCACTCAAATCGCAGTGAATTAGTTTTGAAATGACAAACATTAGTGAGATATTCATACCTGGTTGTTGCAAGAAATTTCCCAGAAGGGGAGAAGTATGCTGAATACACAGCCTTTTTATGGCTAACTGTAGCCAAACTTCTGGGTTTATCTGCATTGACACATCTCAAATCCCAAATGCAAGCAGTTCCATCTGTGGAGCTAGTAGACATAATATTTGGGTTTTGCACATTAAAATCTATAGTGTTAATTCTACTATCATGCAAATTCCACTGAGTTGCAGACTTTCCACTCCTTTCATCCCAAATATTCAACCCCCCTTTCCCCTCGCCAAAATATAAGCACTTCACATCATCTGGTCGTTGTGAAAGCGAATAGATGGTATCATCACTTGAATATATTAAATCAAATACCTCCTTCTCAGCATCCATCAATTTAATAAATCCATCATAGCAGCTGGTAAACATCTGCAGTTAACATCTTATAAATACAGAAACTCAAAGTAGGTACAAGCATAAAAAAATTGACTAGAACAAGAACCCAAGACTAGGTTCTGCTCATAGAAAAAGAGTAAAGAAAAGGTACTTATTCGGGATTGGCTTGAAGAATGAGCACACAATCAAGAGCTGCTACAGACATATATAAAGTTTTAAGCATGCATTAACCTTACTAAGAATTAAGGTACCCAACAATTAACTTCTTTTTGTTGGGTCAAAAAGCCACATCTAGAATTCTAATTAGGTGTCATACAATTAGAGAGGCACTTCCGTGACGGTAAACAGAAACAAGCAGCTTATTCGAGATTTTACAGCAGACTACTTAATGATGTGCAGAAAAGCCTAATCAAAATTCATCAACCAAGTTTTGCTTAATTTAATAGTAAATCAAATTCATAGTTTCAAGCATATGATTCTTTGTATACGCCAGATGTAAGTAAAGGCCTCAACTATTTTTTTTATCAGCTATGTGTATAAGATTTGGGCTTCACTTGCTTAAGTAAATGCCTACACTGATTCAACCACAGGATCAAAGCCCCGTTAATAGAGTATGTACAAACCCATCACATATTTGGAGAATATTAGAAGGAAAACTAAACCAGGACTACTAACAAGATGGAGTATTCCATAAAAAGAAAAGACTAAAAATTACTAGAATGGTACGCACAAAATACCTTTGATGAGGAGCACCTGGGAATTGAAATCCCAGAAATAGGAGCAGGGTGTGGATGGTACAGATATATCCCATCTGTTTCTTCCTCTCCAGAATCAACATTCCAAAATCCAATGTTCCCAAACTTGTTCCCAGTCACAATCATCCTCTTCTCAGCCCAAGGGAAGAACTTCACAGCCATTATCCTCCCAGGCACAACTCGGGCTACATTCTCTGGTTTCAATGTCAAATTCGCTATTTTCAAAGGATCCCTAATCTTATCCTTACCATCACTACCAACCACATCGTCATTCCAAGCACCCCCTTTATCATCATTCCCCTTCACAGAAGACTTGGAATCTCCATCTCCATCAATTTCCTCTTCAGTCTTCACCCTCAACTCCAATTTCAAAGGACCCCCAATCTCATTCTTACCATAACTACCATTCCCCTTCACAGAGGACTTGAAATCTCCATCTCCATCAATTTCCTCTTCAGTCTTCACACCCAACTGGGTTTTATTCAGAATACCTTTAAATGCCTCAAACAACATTCGATGGGAACCCTCCCCTTGATATGCATCCTCCATACTGATAGGACCCAGATTTCGAGGCGATGACTTCTTCAGTGGCTTCGAGCTCTCATCCTCGTCCTTGGGAGCCATACTATCCGGCGCCTTTCCTCGCGTACGCAGAGACCGCCTGATCACAACGGGCGTCTCCGATTTGGGTTTTTTCTCGGCACTTCCCTTATACGATTTGGATACATCTCTGCATAAAAAACGCGTACATGAATGAATCATATCAGCCAGAGTGATAAAAAAAGATAGGGCAAACGGTGAAAAGACCGATTGGGAAGTACCGTGGGCGCTTGGCGGAGGCGGCGGAGAGCTCTGTGGCTTTAGAGCGGACCTCATCTCTTCATCCCGGCGGATGTCCCCCAGCCTCTGCCGCTCGTAGTCCGTCAGCTTCGTAGGCTCCATGACTGAGCACAGATTGAGAAATGTCAGAGACGAGGGTTTCTAGGGCTTTGGTTTCCATACGGTGTGTGTATATATGTGGGGAATGGATTTGGCGGGAGTGTAGGTTGGAGATGACGTGCACTATTTCAGACCGTTGGATGTGGCGGGTAAATTTTGACCGGATTTATACCTTTCCACTGTACATTTCTTCCATTAAACTCTCTCTCTATTTTTGTTAGTATTTCGGACTTAAAACATAATCATTCAGTCTATAATATGTTATTTATATATAAGGAAACTCGCGAAGGGTCAGTGTAACTTTAGAGTTTGACCTAACAATTGAACAGTTATGTAATTAGTTTTCACTACCTCCGTTCAATGGTCACTCAAAGGCTATGGAAGAGCATGAAACTCTCGGTACCAAGACGTTTTGTGGGCATCCCTTGCTCTCTGTGTGAATCGTTTTATGCTTTATTCGGTTTGACAGTCCATGTCTGTATGTACTGTTTGGACACTTACTGTTTGTTTGTGGAGTCTTGCGTGTTCGAGTCGCTCTGATTCACAAACTCGAATGATTATATACATCTGCATCCCTAAGAAGAGTAGCTCAAGTGGAGCGCTGCAGAGGCGTATTAGGGCACTCAACGCAGGCGCTATCACGTCGCCTGCCATGAGTCCTCGACGCAGAAGGCATTGTAGGACGTTGTTGAACCGTTGCTCGCCGCATGATCCTGCAACGACGCGCAAGCCGTGACCCAACGGCTAGTCGTCCCCGGCCCAATGGCGCGACGACACGTGGCCCACTAGTTTTTTTAAAAAAAACTCCAGTTTCCTATAAATACACTATCTACCCTAAAACTTAAACCACACCTCTTCTTTTCTACAAGCTCGTTTTATCTCTACCAACTTCCTTCCATGACCAACACCAACGACTACGAATTACTCCTGAAAAAATACGGAGTTGAACGAGCCCATGAATGAAGAAGAGCTTCACTCACAAATCCAATCCCTAGGCTTGCTCACCCAACCCACCCAATCGGCGTCGTCGCAACTCAACCCGGAGCAACCTTCTCGATCGGCGCCTTCTAAGCCCTCGAGGAGTCGGGCGACGAAATCAACATCATTTGCACCTCCGAGGATCAAATGGAGCATTGATGAGGAGGAACGGTTGGCAAAGGCATGTCTCAATAATCTTGTAGATAACATTAGAGGAAAAGGCGAAAAAGACCGAAACAGACTAAACTCAAGTCGGGGAGGAGGTCAGGCGGACGAAGAAACCATTTGACCCAACTCGCACTTGGAAGAATTGCAAGGACCACTAGCATCAGATGAACAAAAAGGTCAGCAAAATTCAGGGTCTTTGGGTGCAAATTGTCGATGCTATCAAAATGGGAGGAACGATGATCAAACCATGGCCAAAACTGAAATTGCTTACAAAAACGAGGAGAAACATGAGTTTTCTTTGAAGCATATTTGGATCATAGTGAGGGATCACCTCAAGTGAGATGTCATTCTCTCAATGTACGAAGAAACCGACACATAAAGTAAAGCAAGAAAGCGTACAAGGTCGGACGACAATTACAACTACACATCGACCGAAGGTATCGAGCACGAGTTGACCTCACTAGTACGAGAGGAACGTCTGGCATGATAGAAGAAAGAAGGGGCTAAAGTCAAAGCCAATAGGTGACAACACACTGAAGAGGAGGACACTAATGATGGATGCACAACTAAGTATCTAAGTATTCATGCAACAGAGATGTGTATCATTGCTGAGTGCAAACAAAAGATCGTCAGTAGTTTGCTTGATTCGTTCGCAGCAATTAGTAACCAAGACACCTCGACAATGACCCAGCCGGAACTGGATGCTCGAAACATGCTTTTACAGAGCATCGCGATAAAATTGGGACAACTTTGAATTTACATCGCATTGTAAAAATAGATTATTGTTTGTACGTTTTTTCCAGCCTTGTACGTTCTTTTCACAAATTTAATGAACGGATTTATGGATTTTCGGCGTCTTGTTTTCAATGTTTTGAACATTATTCGAGGAATAGTGGCTGCCCCGTCACCCCTACCACGACGCAGTCGACGCCTCCCTCCCTATAAAATCCGCCTTTCTCATTCATTTCACCCACAAACTTATCTCCAGTTCTTTCCTCCTCCATACACTTCTTCTTCTTTTTTCTCTCTCCAAAGAATGAGGTCGTCGGTTGGTGACCCCTTATGGTCCAACGAGGAAGAAATACGCCTCATGATCATGTGGCTAGAACATGTCGAGGTAAGTGGGAAATATTGTGAGAAACTATACCTCAATTTCGTAACTTTTGGAGACAAACAGTTTCCTAAACGGACGCAGAAACAAGTTAAGGATCATTAGGGATAGAAAAGACAGAAGTACATGCATTTTGATAAGATCTACCGGGAACGTGTCAAATATAAAAAAGGAGCAACCGAAGAAGAAATCATTACAACGACAGAGTCTGATTACGATGGAAAACACGGGAAATTCACAAAACATGCTTAGTGGAACTTCCTCAAAGATCAGCCGAAATGACGTCTCTACATTGGTGCGATTTAGTAGTTGAACTATCATATGTTTGTTCAAATGTCGTTATTATAATGTTGTCTTTCCTTGCTCGAAATAAAATCCATAGTTTCTTATTGGGCTTCTTTTGAAATTATTAAAATTGCAAAAACAGCTAACCACTAGCAGCTACCACTAGCTAGTGTTTTACCACTATAGAGATAATAGTAAAAACTAGCGGTTTGGCAGA
>JAYMTN010003311.1:0-10040 GCA_036897425.1 Erodium trifolium
GACGAAGTGACGAACCATGAGATAAGCGTTCCAGTGTTTTGTTGCCAAGAGTACTGCTAACATTTCCCTTTCGTAGACTAACAAGGAACGCTGCCTAATCCCTAGTGCCTTGCTAAAGAATGCAACTGGCCTGCCAAGTTGAGTGAGCACAGCTCCCAAACCCGTGCTCGAGGCATCTGATTCCAAGACGAAAGTAACTGCAAAATCTTGCAAGGCAAGGACAAGTGCTGAGGTGAGGGCTAATTTCAAAGCCTCAAAAGCTTCAATTGTAGTCGAAGACCAGCTGAAAGCTTCTTTCTTTAATAGATCCGTGAGAGGGCGAGCAATAGAGCCATAGTTGCACACGAACCTGCGATAGTATCTCGTTAATCCCATAAAGCCCCTCAATTGTTTGATAGTCTTTGGAACCGGCCAGTCCATCACTGCCTCCACCTTGTGTTTATCCATGGCCATTCCTTGCTGAGAAATAATGTGGCCTAATTACTCTATCTCATGTGCAGCAAACACGCATTTAGAAGCCTTGAGAAATAATTGTTCAGTACAAAGCAAATCAAATACTAATCGCAAGTGCTCCAAATGATTAGCCATTGATTTTGAATATACCAGAATGTCGTCAAAGAAGACCAAAACACAGTTCCGCAAGAGAGGACGAAAGACATCATTCATAAGTGATTGAAAAGTTGAGGGAGCATTCGTGAGGCCAAAGGGCATTACCAGAAACTCGTAGTGGCCCGAGTGTGTACAAAAAGCGGTTTTATGGACATCCTCTTCCTTCATCAGAATTTGATGGTACCCCGCTCGCAAATCCAATTTTGTGAAATAAGCAGCTCCATGTAGTTCATCAAGAAGTTCCTCGACCAATGGGATTGAAAATTTAGCTTTTATCGTCATAGCATTCAAGCGACGATAATCCACACATAAGCGCCATGAATTGTCCCTCTTTTTGACCAGAATTACCGGAAAGGCAAACTCGCTAGAACTGGGACGAATAATACCAATTTCAAGCATTTCAGTGATTAAGCTCTCCAATTCTGTCTTCTGCAAGGATGGGTAGCGATAGGGTCTGAGCTTGACCGCGTGTGCTTCTGGTAAGAGGTTGATGGAATGGTCATGTGTGCGCGGAGGAGGGAGACCTCTAGGAATAGCAAACAGATCCTGAAATTCCTTCAGCAGAGCCACAAGGGAAGGAGAAGCATTTGAATCAGAGACCAAGGGAAAATTTGTTGCCCACAGCTCTGTATACATACGAGAGCAAGAATATAATGAAACTGGAGCTTGTAAGAGAAAAAGCTTGAGACATTGTTTTCTTGACGCCCAAGCAATTTCACCAGGTGGTACTCCTTGTAATCCGATCTTGGATCCTTGGTGATCGAAATCCATAGTGAGCTTGGCAAAATCCCACAATATCGGCCCCAATGTAACCAGCCATTGCACTCCCAATATCATATCAAAACCTTGTACAGGTAGTGTAAGGAAATTAGCCATAAAAATATTACCTTGCATTGTCCATGACAATTTGTTGCACACAACACCTGTGAAAAGGATATCTCCATTAGCCACTGTCACCTTAATATTAGGAGTTGAAGTTGTGACACAATTCAAGCGGTGCGTCATGGATGCGTTCACGAAATTGTGAGTACTGCCAGAGTCAACCAGAATAGAGAAAATATGTTGGCCAATACAACCTTGTAGTGTCATGGTTTTGTAACCTGCAATGCCACATAAGGCGTGCAAAGAAATCACTGGTTCCGAAGTATTTAGCAGCAACCCTTCTTCTTCACAAGGATCCAGAGACATGACACAGTCCACAAAAACTTCACCATCCGATTGACAGAGCTCGAGATCCTCCACCAAGAGCTGAAACAGCTGTGACTTAGTGCAGCGATGCTCTTTGGAAAATTTCTCTCCGCACCATATACACAAACCTTTGCGATACCGCTCGTCCCGAACTTGGCGCTGTGCTGCAGTGGGAGGAACTGTGCTTCTGGTATTTGGCGGATTGAGGCGAGGACTTGGCAGTGGTTGGTGCTTGGGAGGTGGAGGAACAAATGGTGGTCGATAAGAAGAATGCGGTTGAGCTCTGGAAATAAAATTTCTAAACGATGACTTAGGAGGCCCTTTCTTTTCCAGCAGCTTAGCCATCAATAAGGCTTGAGTGATATCCTTGGGGAAATGAAGACGAACAACATCCTCGATCTCTGGCTTGAGATGACTCAAGAACATTGCTAAGGTATCTTTGTCAGAAAGGTTAAGTTGTGTGACAATACCTTGAAAGGATTGGAAATACGATTCCACTGTTCCTTCTTGTCGCAAATGAGCCAATTCCGACATATAGTCGGTATAATCCCCATCAGTAAATCTCTTCCTCAGAGCTTCCAAATAGTCATCCCAAGGGGGTTCAAAAACCCCACGAGCCTGAGCTTGTTTCATCCAAAATAAATGGTGACGAAGGGTAGATTCCTCAAAACCCATGACTGCCTCACGAATCCGATCAGACTCTGGTATGTTCTCATAAGCGCAATGTTGTAAAAATTTCCATTCCCACCCAAAAAAGTCAGAACCATCAAACCTTGGTGGCTGGCGAGCTCGACCATCGCGACGAGTGGGTGAATCCGGTGGGTGCTCTGGGATAGGGCCCAAAATTGAACCTTTCTGCTGAGATGGTGCCGGAAGCACTCCCGAAACCGAAATCGAAGACGGAGGGCTCGACGTCGAAGCTTTATGGAGAGAATCGGGAGTCCTATCAATTAAAGCTTGGAGAAGCTTCGTCATGTTACCCACAGACGTCTGAAGCTCCGAAATGTTGTCTTTGATGCAGACGACCTCGGTGTTGGTGTTGGCCAGATCCTCCTGGAGTTGCTTGTTGGACACCGAATGGGTCATTGTGCCTGGAATGTGTCTCTGATACCAGTGTAGCAAGAGAAATGCTATTGAGTTGTGTAGGATGAGATTTAGGGTTGCCAGAAGAATGTAGAAGGTAATAGAAGAAGGAGGAGAAGAGAGTAGAGAAAGAGAGAGAGGAACAGTGTGTAGAATATTTCATATCTCCATTTCCGAATCAAAGCGAGAACATATAGAGAGTACCTCAACTGGGCCTGGGCTGGCCGAATTACAATTTAAATGAAATGAAAACCCAAATAAGAAAAAGATGCAAAACTTAAATGAGAAACAGAGCCCAAATCCATTTCATGTGTAACAAACTTTTCCAACTTGAAAAGTTCTAAAACTTTCTTGAATATAAAGACATGCATCCCACATATGATATTTTAAACATCATAAGTATTCTTCGTAACAATTGTAGTATGTTGTATAATAGTTATTGATATTACAAAATTCGGGTTAAGAATCACCATAGTGATCTTACACTGTAACTGTTCGCTAATTGCGTGTTACATTGAAAAAATTCTATTTAATTTTCCTGAACATAATAACTTACGTGATGTTCTAGAATAACAAATGTGTTTATAAAGATATTATAAGGAAAAGATCATGATTTTTTTTATCTAGACATCACACCTTATGTAATAAACAAATTCATTCTTTTTATATGATATTAATATTTTTAATATTAATTTATGTTATTCGTTAATACGAGACCAACTATTAATGCCCCCTTTTAGTCAAAAGGGAGGTTTCATCACATATCTTATTATTCGTATAAAAAACCCATTTAAAATTCAAGTTCACCCAAAACTTAAACTCTAGATTTTCGATTCTCAAAAAACAAATCGATCAGATCCAACTCCACCAAGCTCGAGCCTAAAGACGACACTGATGAAGGAAGAGTCATGGGGGAGTAGGCTACGGGCATAAATAGTGGAGATGAAGAAGAGGGTTAAAACCGTCGTCGTGCGTGGTGGTCTGTGTGTCTCCCAGGTGGCGATTGTAACTCCGGTAGCGAGGCCCTTCTCATATATGGTTGTCTCATGGTCCCTAGTAAAAAGAGAGAAAGGAAGGGCTTCCTCATCAAATCTAGGCTTCTCCGTCTCGTCGGCGAACATAGGAGAGGACCGGCCAACATGTCGTCGTCGACAAGGTTTTAAAAGTTGCTAGGCGCTAGTCGGGCGGCTAGGGCCTTTTGGGGATTGATCGGTGACTAAACGGGGATTAATTGAATTAATCGATGATTAATCGGGTCGACCAAGAAGTAAATGGCGGCTAGGCGAGGCCTGGTCAGGATTTTAAAACACTGGTCGTCGAGCACAGTAGAGGAAAAATCCAGAGAGCGTTGACAGCTCGAGATCTCCGACAACGACGACTCCACCACGACCTCTTCCACTTCCAAATCTCTCTCGCCTCTGCCAACTCCGAAATGAAATAAAAAAGGAAGATAAAAACTTGAGGAATGAAATTAGGATTAGAGAAAAGAGGAGACAAGAAATTCAATGAAAAAGAAAAAGAAAAAAAAAATAGTGAAAGAATAAAAGAGGCCTAACAATTTCATTTCTTGATGAATTTGAGTCATGTGTGCTCTCTACGTAACAATTTTCCATGTGTTTTTGGATAGAAAAATTAGAGCAAAAATAGTTAAAGATTAGGTATCACTCTCAGCTTTTTCAAAGTAAAGTGTGTCTCAAAAAACATGTATAGTTAAGTGTAATTATTTGATATTTTGCAGAAAGAAATTCACAACGGGGACAAACCTAGAATGACGAAGAAAGAACGAAAGACCAAAACCTATCACAAATGATATAAAGACTTGTAATAAAGAAAACTTATGAACAATCCAAATGGTTATCAAAGAAACACATATACTTGTAGAGATCTATTTGGCTCATAGAACTCCACATTCCGATTCTGTACTACTACCATCCAATATGAAGTCAATTTCTAGAAAACCTAGGCTGCCTCCTCATACTCCTTGCCATTGATTGAAGCCCATCATACCTCTCACGTAGCGTTGCCAACTCATCGCATGATGTCTGTATTTCACTGTCCGAGTCCGAGAGATCATCACCGTCCAATGCCTCCTCCATCCCCCATTCCTCCTCCTGCATCCGCATCAGATCCTCCATCTCCCACTCCTCCTGCAGCCGCATCCAATCAACCTTCCTCCCCTCATCCACCCTCGACGGCCGGGCACGCGGGTGCTCAGCCCTCGCGTGCCGCCTCAGCTCCTGGTAACTACCCACGAAGCCGCACCCGTGGCAGGCGCAGCTCCGCGCCTTGGCGTCCATGAACCCGCGCGAGCCCTCGACCACGACCCACCCGGCGACGCCCCCGCGGCAGAGGGGGCATACAGGCTGTGGGGTCTCGGATGGTCCGGTGGAGTTGCAGAGGTGGTCGAGGCAGTTGGAGTGGCGCTGGCTGGTGTTGCAAATGTAGGGCCTACAGCCTTTGTGGTGGGAGGAGCAGTTCAAGAGGACCGCGTTGTGGGGGTGCTCCAAGCATATGGGGCACCTGGCGTCTTCCCATTCCTTCGTTTCTCGGCCTCTTCGATAAGGGGATGCTCTGTGCGGCTTCTTACGAGTTACTCTTTGCTCCTTCGGCATTGTTGAGATTGGGTTGTCAAACTTGCACCGAAAGCAAACACAGGACACAAAATCGGAAGAACATTAAGGAAGATTGAAGCCAGAAGAAGATCGAAAGAGAGTCGGTCGAAACGCAACCCTAAGTTTATGGAGCTCGGAGCCGATCTAGGTGCATATTTATAACCCTCATTGATAGGCTGAAAAAGCCCCAGTATCATCGGCCCATGACAAAGAGCAATATCCTTGTAGGTTTCGGACCCTCCCCTATGTCGGACCGACCATTTGAAGTCCTAATTAAGCGAGTTAATGGCTTAAGGCCCGGAATAAATAAAGGCCTCATCAAATTAATTAGAGATTCATGATTATTTAATGTAATGTAAAATATTTTTTTTTTTGTTTATGGTTCTACTTTATTTTAAACATAATCGAGTAACAAAAATGTTCTCCCACATCGTCGTTGTCAACCCTAAGGATCCACTCGAGACCCTGAGTGTCCCTATCGTCAACTACAGGCTTAGACGGGCTTCTCGCCAGTAGGGCGTGCTTCTTCTTTGGCGTTGTCCTCTCCTGCACAACCCTCGCCACTGTTGCCTCCTCCGAGTTCCTCGGTGCTTCCATCTTCGGTGCAACTACCCCCACCTGCCGAGATCTTCCACCGCCGAGATGCAACGCAGCCTGAGATAACCCATGCTGCCCTCTCTTCATGTTATTTCTTCGAATGACCGACCTCTACCAATGGCCCCTCAACCCTTTGTGGTTGAGGACGACATTATCTTACCAAGGCCAACAAATACACCACCAACATACCCCCTCTTCATCATGGATCAATCGCCAATGGTGCAAGGGAGGGATTTTCACATACGATTGAGGACCGCACCCATCCTTCTATTACCCTAGTTAGTGACACAACACGGGAAAAAGACATCGCACTGTCCTCCGCCGCCACCTCCTTTCTCCATAGGAGAGAAGCTGTTAATGGTTGGGGTCGGTCGCCTATGTCATTTTGTTCCCAAAGGTGGTTGTGTTCGTGTTCCCTGAACGTGGTTTGGCGTATGTTCCCGAGTTTTTGGGATACCCTTTCTTAGGTTGCAGTGTTGTTTTGATTTGAGGTTGAGAATTATATTAGTGTTCGAGTTTTCATTTAGCTTGTATGTCGTGGTTTTGAGGCTTTTGTCATTTTAAAATGCCTCTATTGCTACATCTAGGGTTGGTAATATTTGTGTCAAGCCAGATGTTATCCAGGATGTCATAACAACATCTGCATGCAATCAGGTGCAGAGCTAAACGAAGATGTCAGCACAAAATGTCATTGACATGCCAGTGAACGATAACACACACGCGTGGAGGTTACCAAGTATATCCAGAACGTATCCATGCCTGTCCTGGTCTGAAGATTTGTCTCCTAGTTCAAACATACTTCTCTAATAGATATCTTCTCTGTTATCTATTGCTCGTTGATCAATTTCTACTCCCGAAAGCCAGAACATAGCCAGACCCTTCTGTGTGGTTGAAGTTGGGACACAAATCTGACCCGCAAAACCAGATGGTCGGGTTAATAAGACACAACCCTGACGAGATAATAGAGTCTTGGATAGAAATAGCACATGGGGCTTTCGTTCCCGAAGGGGGTGCCGGAGATGCTATTTGTGGGTGCGACGATCCATCCCCTAGCAGTTCCAGGCAAGGATACGAAAATCTGGGATGTCGGGAAAGGGATTGGGGTTTGGGATTGGACCGATACCTGGATCAACCCTCCGTTGACATTGTGGCATTGGAGTCACCTGTGAAAGGCCCTCGGAGATCGAGGACAGAGAAAATGACGACAGTGTCGAAAGTCCAAAGGACCTTTCCCCTTGTTGCGATTGCACATGCGATGAGGAATTCGAGATCAGGGGGCTCCCAGGCGGCACCGTCTAGGGCGAGCGGCCGTTAAAGCTCAAAAAAAAAAACTCTAGCATAACTCATTATTTGTGTTATATTTTTGAACGGTACATGTGTTGGAAGATTCATATCATCTTAATGATACAAATCTTATCCTTTTATAAAAAAAAATTATTTTATTGAATCCACTTTAGTAGAACCTAAAATGGCATCAAAATGAATCTAACTAATTGGAACAAACTCCACCTTATAATCCTCAAAAACAATATGAGTTCCTGTGTAGAGCCCATCATCCATTCTAGAACTTCTTTCAGTTCCATCAACTAGAGTAATGGTTTGTTGGTACGAGAATGGAACATCCCATAATCTTTTAACTCCCATAGCTCGTACAGTCGCTTTAGTCAACGGCGGCACTGCCACCTCATACGCCACCTCAGTCAAAGCACGTGACTTGACCTCTCCCACTCCCCAAACACACTTATCCCCCGTGGTCAACCCCGCCACCGAAATCTCTCCATTGACCTCAACCGGTATCGGACTCATAATGTCAACGTTGACCCCAACCCGCAAAGACCCGTTGACCGTAGATCCCCACGTAGAGGTCCAACACTCAGCATCAAAAGACAAGTTCACCGTCATATCAACAGACGCGTCGCCGTCGTTGACAACATCTCCGGCCACCAAAACGACCGGCTTCGGAGCCGTAACCCTAGCGTGAGAGACACGGAAGCCGGAACCCTCCACATCGACGCTCCTAGAGGCGGCACGGTCCACGACTTCAAGGTGGGACAAGGCGGTGATAGTAGCGTCGGCGGCACTGAGGGCGACTACTTCCTCGCCGACGCTCTTGCAATAATCGTTGTTTCCCAAACTCCTCAGCACGAACACATCCCCTTCGATTTTCGTCGGAGAAAATAAGATTTCTCTGTCGGTGACGTCATTGTCCAGCGTGTCGGCGAGGACGAAGCTGGTGGCGGTCCGAGTCCAGAACTTATCGTAGTGATCGGACTTGACCGAGATGGTTTCTTGGTTGAAAGCGAAGACCTCGTGGCCCGCGGCCGGGTCGGCGGGATCGTCGCCGACGAACTGGAGATACCTGACGGAGTCCACCGGACGGGCGGAGAGATATTTACCGGCGGGACCGCCCTTGAAGGCGACGTATTGAGGCAAAATCGGCAAGGAGGTCCAGTCAACGAAAGTGAACACGTCAGCCAGGTCCTTCCTTCCCCATGTGGGGTCCAGGTACACGCAAGCATCTGTAGCTTCGCCAGGACCGATCATCAAGGCAGCGTACCGTACGATACTGGAGTGCACTAACTGGACGGCGCTGGGGTCGCCGTCGACGGAGTATTGGCAGAACATAGTGCAGAACTCCGTACCGACGTCCTCGAGCGGTTCGTCGGCGGTGGCTCGGAGCCAGTCGGTGTCCGGCACCGGGGTCCAGTATTTGTTGTTGTATGTTGACGTAGTCCGGACCCCAGATGGACTGTTGGACATGGAATTTTGTGTAGGGACTGACGGCGTCGTCGGCTGAGAAGCGGAGGAGACCGTGCAGGTCTCCTTCTTCGGTGACGATTTCCAAGTACTTGTGGTTGTACTTTGACTGAAATACCAAGTATTCGGGTAATATTAGTACATCTTCTCCACTCTTTCTCTCTCGAGATCTCATCTCTCTCTCTCAAATCAATTACACCACCACTTTTTTCTTTCCTTTTTTTTTTGCTCGGTCTCGATCGGTGTGCTTTTTCTTCGGGTCGACTTGTTTATTTTATAGGAACTGTGTGTGTCCACAGGGTACGTAATATTTTGAGTTCATTCATTTCCACGTGCTTTTTTTTCCGGTTTAATATAGCACAACAGCTGTCCACATGTATCATGTATGTATTATAATATAGTTAATTAGTTTTACCCATAGAAAGACACCAAAGGTAACGTTGATTAGATAGGGACATTTTGGGAATATAATCAGATGCTTATCATAATCTTGTCATCGTTTGTCATATAGTTTCGGTTGTAACCACATCAAATCTACTAGTGTTTATGGGACGGAAAAGATCATGTGGGTTAGCTGGGTACGTAGGAGCAATTTGGGATTAAATAGTCCCTAAATTAATCGAATGAGTGTACTGATCTTGTCTTGGTTAGGGTGTATTTTGTTTGTATCGTATTTATTCTATTAATGTGTTTCATGTGATCTATTAGAATATTAAGCCGGGGTCGTAAACAATGATCAAATGTTTACAATGACCTCGTCTTCCGAGGGAAATAGCTAGTTTGCTATCATTTTTTGAGTGAAAGGAACGGGTTTTATTCTTATGAAACATCAAAAAGAGAGAGGAATAAGAGGAGAGTTGTATATCCGAAAATTGGCTACAACTAATCCTCCAAATAAATCCGAGGTATAGTCGGGTTTTTTGAGTGACCGAGCATTTGTTTTAACACTTAACAGACTAGAGCAAACAAAAACTAAGAACAGAAGATTATGATACTAACGACAAAACTCAAAACTACTACCTAAACTTAATCCAAAAACCATATCATGCTCGACCTGAGCCCACCCATCATAGCCTGAAAACTTGTGGATCCGCCAACCAGGATGTCTAGGTGTCGAGGAGACGCGTGTGGTGTGGGGAGGGATCACGTAATATGGTGGAGGGCCCCCATAATAGGGCGGGTTTCCCTTCCTCT
>JAYMTN010003312.1:0-10039 GCA_036897425.1 Erodium trifolium
AATGTACATGCTCTTAGAGATGGCACAGAGATCCATCATGGTTTATAATTGTTTGGCTTCCCCGTAGCGAGTATGGGTTTAGGCCTTTAGATATGATGTTGCAATTGGGCCTGGGTCAATAATTTGTTCCCTATCCACTCACATTTGCCATCATTTAAACTTTAAAATCATTTCTAGTTGTTTTGTTCTTCGAATTCATTTAAACGTCCAAGAGGAGACGTTTTCATCTTGGGGAAGGCTTCATTGTGTTACCCTTGAGGATGACTCTTCGATGTCTAACGGGTCAATAGTTGTTTTATATGTAAGTCGTTCATTATCAACTATCATGTTGCTATCGATTGAGTGTCCACCGGTAAGCCGTTCACAAAGTCACCTTCGAGTGTCCACCGGTTGCTACCGAGTCGTTGATTCCAATTTCCATGGACCTGATCGGAGATGTTAGCGTCCAGATCCAGCAGAAGGGCTGAAGAAGCCTTACACTGAGGCCCCGAGTGACGGGGTGTGCCACGATCTCGTCGTCGGAACCTGGGTCAAGCCACCGATGAGCTTGGATGAGCGGAGGACGGCAGAGAAGATGTGAGACCTCAGCAGATCCACCGCAGGTAGATAATTGGCCTCGCGGCGGAGGCGATGGAAGAGGCGGCGACACAGGTAGCGGCCGATTGATCGCCGGAGGAGGGGGGAGAGGGGGTGGGTGGCCGGGATGGGGCTCGAGAGGAGGACGTTGTGAAGCCGATCCCTTGCCCCAGTCGTTCCAGACGGGGCTCAAGAGGGTAAGCGTCGGAGGAGATAGAAGGAACGGTGGTGGTGATGGGTGGACGGTAGATAGACCGGACGAGGCCCGGAGAAGAGATTATAGACGACGACACCGACTTGAAACCTTAAAAAGAGAAATAAGGTGAGAGCATTGTCTTACTACATTTACATAACCTAAATCCCGGCTACATATCGTATATATATTGGTACATGGTACATGTACCCGTCCTTATCTCGATCTAATAATAAAATGTAAAGCAGCAGCAAGAGATAATCAGAACCCAATATATCGTCCATCCATTACACCAAACTTAATGGAGTATGATAGCATAAAGTTGGATACAGAGCTCGCAAAGTGTCCCTTTCACTCACAAGTCACAAGCAGCTGAGGACAATACCACATTCCAAGTAACATAGGACTTTGAACTCACAAAGCACAAACAAAATCACCACTAGTCTCGATGTCTAAATCAATGTCTCCATCTTCTTCAATGTCATCCATGTCAATGCTTCCACCCACAAAACTTCCTCCTAACGATATCATCCCCTCTGGCGCCCTTCTCGCCTCTTGAATTATGGACAATATTTCTTCTATGCTCTGCGATGAATCGTTCCCATTCTCGCCTTCATGCACATCATCTTCCTCCGTGAACTCTACCGGCAAGTTCTTCAGAAACCACGGGTGCTTCTTGATCTCCGGAATGCTTATTCTCTGACCAAAATTCATAGTTTAAGACTAAGACTTACTTCTTGTCATTTTTCGTGATGTGTACATATAAATTTCGATGTGAGACTAAGACTCGCATGTTGGCATTTTCTAAGTTGATAAAATTGACATCACAATCTTAACATGTTGTATAAAAGGTTTACCTTTTCAGGATTGGCGACGAAGATACGAGACAGAAGGTGCCTGCACTCGAGCGAGACTCGCACATAGTCCGGTATTGAGTAATGGACACTCAGAATCCTCTGAGACGAACGTATCAGATCAGAAACAAGAACAACAACAAACACAATTACACATGTGGTCTAAAAGTTATATGATGAAGAACCTGAAGAGTCTTTCTGAAGTTTTTGGGATCATCCGGGTCTTCAAACGGGTAGGCTCCAACTAGCATCACATATAAGGTCACTCCACAAGACCAAACGTCTGCAATCTAATATAAATTTGGGGATTTCAGGATTGACTAAAATAGACTAAATTGGTATTGAACAAAAAAATATAAAGGGTAGCACAAAAATTACCTTGCCATCATACTCTTTTTTGGACAAGACCTCTGGAGCAATGTAAGCCGGCGTCCCAACCGTTGATTTGGGTTGTGAATGAAACACCGATGACTATAAAAGGAATCACATTACATTGAACGATTCAAAAAAATCATAGTGAACTCAAACATTTTAGTATAACTATGATTCAATTACCTTGGAATAACCGAAGTCACATATTTTGAGCCGTGGGGCAGAGCTTCCATCTAGGAGTGTATTTTCGAGCTTAAGATCTCTATGGCAAATTTGCTGCAGAGAAGCATTTATTTATAATAGTGATGATGAAAGTTACAAAAACTTACAATATATAGTGTGATAAATAATTGCAGTACCATGGAGTGACAATAACTGACACCAGAGATCAATTGCTGAAAGAAAAATCTTGCCTCGTCCTCACTGAACCTCCCAGCACTGCAGATTCTCTCGAAAAGCTCTCCCCCGGCGGCATATTCCATGACGATGGCCAGATGAGTCGCTGTCAACAGCACCTTCAGCAACACACACAAATCTTAGCAACCAAACACCAATAAATGATTTCTGAAGCAACACATATCCATACCTCCTTGAATCTGATTATGTTGGGATGCTTCAAGGACCTGTGGTTTATAATCTCCCTCTGAACATGCTCATCAATCTATACAAAACAAACCCAGTTCAGATATACACAAACCCAGATGAAATCAGTTGCAGATACAATGATTAACAAAGAAACAGAGTACCTTCTGGCCTCTCTCAATGTACTTGACGGCATAGAACTCACCACTCCATCGATCCCTCACCAGCTTTGCAACTCCGAAGTTCCCAGACCCGATATCTTTCAGAATCTCGTACCTCTCCATTGCTGAGTCTTGTCAGAGCGAGAAGAGAATATATATAAGAAAAGGAAGCTCACAGAACCGTTGGATCTTTCTCTAGGCAATTCCTAGCTACCAAGCAAGCTACTTTTCTGAGCTCATCATCTTCAATTCCCTCAAAATGCAAACATCCGGTAATTAATTTTACATGATGAAAAAAGAAGCTGTGAATTAATTTTAAGCCTACGGAGAATTCGGAATTGGCTTCTCTGTTTCTCTACTGTTTCTGTAATGGAGTGTCATGCAGGGCAGGGTTGATTGGGGTTAAGGAAGAATCACACGTGGCGGAATGCTAGAGGTTGGAGGTTTGTGCGTAATTAAACAAGTTGGTATGGAGATAACCTACTCGCAATAATTACGTACTCGAGGAATCTTGCTGCCACGTGTTGTCCCCGAAGCGTATATCGGCGTTATGGTAGCGAGTACTTTTCATTTTGATACGCGCTAGACGTGGAGTTGTCATAAATGATAAGTGACGTGGACGGGGCTGGTGGAGTAGAAAGATATTAGAGTGGAGATGTGTATTATGGGCTTCAACTTGGTGGCGGGGCCCACCATTTTCATTTTTAAATAATTTAGATTTCATACCTATATTATACATGAGTGTCAAACTGTAGTGATTGTTCCTTAATTTTATCACACGATGTCTTAAAAAGTTTAAAATCAAACAAACGATACGTTCGAAATCAAATCAATCATTAAGCCTAATCTGATTTGTTATGTTCATGGAATCTAATCTCAACCTATGGGTTAAATCGTTTGGAAATTAGCGAGTGTTCATAGGACCACAAACGAAACGATTATAAAAATCCAAATTAACCATCTAAATCAGGTGTTAACTGAGATGTTAATGGACATTAATGGGATTAAGAGACGTCAGAAATCAGAATAAGTGAAAGTGAATGGACGGCCCAGAGAAGCGCTCGGACAGGACAAGAAGCAGAAGATGATTGCCGGAAAGCGAAGAGGAGTGAAGTTTGATGCATCCTCGGGTGTTTTGCTTGTTAATTGTAGCGATATTTAGTAGGCGTGTATCGGCCGACCTAGGAAGTATATAGTTGGAGCGTGGACACATGTTACTGTGTCGAGCATCGATGTTGTTGAGGATGATAAGAAACCGCAAACATCTCATTCATGTCAGACCCATCCACATCCACAACTTGCATCTATAGTTCTGGCCTTTTTTTGCGGCCTCAATTGGATCAACATGCTAAAGTAATGTCAAGTGTTTCAACCAGCCTTAGCCTCCAAGTAAAAGCAATCGATACGATGTTGTTATTTGATCATATTCTTTCTTGTATAACTATTGATTGGGCGTTAATAGGTGGTATTAATGAGTAGTCTTGTAATTTAAGGTATAAAGACTCTTATAAGCAAGAAACCTTCTACAATTCTCATATTCTACAAAGTTTTATATGTATCGTAGATCAATTGAGCTTTAGATGTTACAATTAGAGCATCCACTGAAAATAATAGATCGAATCAATCTGTTTTTGGACTAATTGACTTTAAATGAGAATTTGATTGTATAGTGGGAGTCTAATTTTCTTTTCCGCTGGAATAGTTCAAATCCCGGGCTAATTTGGAATAAAAAAAGTTAACAATTATGAAAATAGATATAAAAAAAAACAGCCTTCGGAAAGAAGAGTTTTATTATTACCGGAAACGAGAGAAGGATACAACGAAGTCCCGAGAAAGAAAGCAACACAACAACGACAAAATCCTATCGTCTGACAACCCAGAGGGAGGGGAACCCGTTGTGTAGGCGTCATTTCGGGTATCCCCGAACTATCGTCCACCACTCATGCTTAGTGAATCGTATCAGAGCATCCGTATAGCGGTCGTACACCTTTGAATCGGTGAGAACCCGGCTGACCACGACAATAAATTTTTTGGGTTATGGTCAAAATCAGAGTTCGCCTGAAAAGTTATAGTCATTTGAAGATTTGTTGCGTGTATAACCTCAAATTACTTGAAAATGATATTTTTACACTACAAATGTCTATTACACTTTCCAACGACCTTATTCAAAGTTTTTGTAGGTTGTATTTGAAAAGATTAGATATAAGATATAACAGTTCAATAGTATGCATTTATACGTATTTATAGTCATTGACAATGAAATAGTTTTGACTAATTTTTTTAAGAAAATCATGTCTCATATTATATCATTTACGTTCTCATGAAATCTAGTTTTGACTAATTATATATTTTGTCATGGAATCTAGTTTTGACTAATTATATAGTGTGTCCAGAGCGCTCTGTCAATGGCGGACCAAACAACGTATGATTGATTGTTCGACTTGCAAGACATGTATGGGTTCATGTACTGTATTTTCTAGCTTAAATTCCTTCATGAAAATTGTAGATATCTGAATTTCATTTGCTTTGATATCTTACGGACCCTAATTAGAGCTCGTATGAAAAATTTATGTCATTTGAAAAATCGATCAAACTCTAACATTTTTTTTAACCGGTTTTGATTTTTATTTTTTCATTTAATCATTATATCAGTGGCATACTCTAAAATAATTTTATCCGCCTCTGACTACGATCCCCTCCTTTATCCATCTGATTCTAGCCTTGCTCCAAACTTTAACTAAAGCCTTGGACTTTTGAATCAACAGCGCTTTAGCCAACCCCTTTTACCTTGTTTCTCAGATAAGGTCGGTCATCCAGAATTCTGCCTAAGGTTTCCACGGACTTGGTCAAGTCATCAATGTCCCTCTCCAGGTGTCCAAATACATTAATATTCAATTTCTAAGGTCTACCTTCAAGAGCTTCGGCTTTGAGTCTTTGACCAGAGAACAAATTGAGGAGTGCAAAAAACTCTGTTATTCTTCCAAAAACCTCCAATATCAGACAAAAAGGACATGCATTTATAAACTAGTTTCACTTGTTTCAGAGAGTCAAAACTAGAAAATAAATCACCAGACGAGAACACGATCCAATCTTAAAGCGTTAGAACCGTGTCTGTACCAAGTATATTTGCTCCCTATCAGTAGAAGATTCCAACCATACACAATAGAATCAAAGTGAGCCATCTCAACACTCTGTTATCTCCTCTCTATTATAAACCATGTTTCATCGGTTTAGCCACACACAAACACACACGAAAGAAGCATTTTGTAAGAACCCTTTAATATGTAGCACCAACAAATATTAACATGCCCATGAAAAAGAAGAATTTTAGTACATGATCAGTTTCACTAATATGAAAACTTGTACATAGTTTAGTTCTCTTTGTGCCACAAGTTAGGCTAGTTGGTATTAGAGATAACATGATATTAGGATCCGAAATTGATATTAGAGGCAGCTAAATCTCTGATTCTGCACCTAAAGTTCATAACCTGGGAACCTAGAGGTTTCAGGTGAAACCATGTCAAACCAGAGGCAAGCTGTTCCTGCAAGTCCCCGAAACAGAGAACACGAATGATCCACACCGCTGGAAGTCTCGAGCTGTTTAGCATTGTGAAAGAGGAAGCTCGCAAATGCTTTCGCTCTCTCCTCGTATACACTCTCTCCTGTGAGTCTATACAGTGAGAGGAAGGCATAGGCATTTCCAGCAACACCATCTGCAAGTCCCGCCTTCTTCACCAGCCCATTCTTCCACACAACCTCCCCTGCCTCTATCGCACCATCCCTAAACTCTCTGTCTCCAGGAAACACCTGCACAACACAAACCAGACTTAGGTTTGATTAACATGACTTAACATCCTAGGCTAAGTGTAATTACTAGTTAGTATTAGAGGACCAACTCAACTAAAAGCTAAAGTTAGAGAGTGGAGTTCGAATCCCTGTCTGTGAGGTATCAGGCTCTAATACCATATTAGAGGACCAACTCAACTAAAAGCTCAAGCTGATAGTTGAAGGCTCAATTATAGTTATATTCTAACAGTTAGGAAGAATGTTAATTACCTGAGATGCCTTGGACAATGTGATTGCCATGCTTGTTGCACCGTGAGCCCATTGCACCAATTTGTCCCTGGGGTTTCCTTCACTTGAGGGGTAATTGCCACTGCGAGGGAACCTCTTGCTCATCATGTACCTCAGAGTCGCCTTGACATCCTTGGCGTCTTCTTCGGATAGAGGGAAGTGAAGAAGCACCTGCAGAATGCCAGCAAGGCCATTGGCAGCGCCCCAGTACCTTGTCCCGTGCCACCTGTACATGAGCGGGCACGCAGGGTTATCGGACGCCCCTGCCCTTCCCCCGGCCAACACTGCATTGACGACAGGCATCAGGAGCTCGCTGCTCAATGTGCCGTCTCCGAGATGCTTGTTGATGAACAAAGCAGCCCATAAGAAGCCAGCTCTCCCGTACATGAGATCATAGGACATTCCAAGACCACCTTCCTCTGGCCCACTTGGCAGTGCTCTCTCTTCAGCTATCTATGCATTATCCACAGAATGTCATATAATGTACTTACTAAAGAGACTTGTTTTCCTCAAGCATCCAACTTATTGTTGATCAGAAAGAATTTTCACGGTCTAGCTCTAGCCAACATGTGTGAACAACAGGGCTTCGGTTTTTTAACACGTGCGCGTGTCTTAATCTTAAATATCTATGAAAGCAATTCCCGTGCTTGAATTCATTTCTTCTCATTAACAGTGACACATATTTCTGTCGCTCGACAGAGCAAGAAGATAAGATATGTAAGTTTGGGACCACATTTTGCTGCTGCAAAAGAGTATCATCACCTTATAAATTGTACCAACCCCAAATCTGGTTTGAAAAAATCGCGAACATGGATTGAGAAAATAGCATCCCAGAGGAAAAAAAGTGTGATAAAACATTATTTTACTTTCAGAATATATAATATAGTTTGAGACCGAGAATATTCATATGTCTAACCGGAATGTTATTTTCTCAAAAAGCATGCACTGTTTTCGCATTCAAACCCCAAAGAAGGGTTTGCACCTGATTGTACTTATGTACTTATGTATGTATATGATTCAAAACATGGTATTCCGACTATAATTATAATGTCAAAATTTTGGTATCGTGGATCAAAGCACAAAAGTTCGTTACATGTAGCACTTAATTCCAGTCGTGTTCCAAAATATTTTGAATTCAACTCAACTCTAAATCCAAGTTTTCCAGTTAGTAATCGAGATTAAAGGCCCAAGTTTAGCGATATACCTCAATGAAGAGGTTCAAGAATAAGTGGCGTTTGAGGTGGTCTCCCGTGTAATCAGCAACAACAGCACCAAGTGCATAAACTCCTCCTTTGCCACACAAAAAGGTCAAGTGCCTGCATCAATATGGTCGGTCCGAGTCAAACGTTGTGCCCACTTTAAGTGGTCTATATTAACTGAGATAGATATTTCTAACCACTAGTAATTAACACGGGATAGGAGCAACAAAACCATCAACTACTCACACTCAACTTGTTTTTTTTTTTTTTGTATAACACACTGGAACAAAATTTTTTTGAGGAAATACATGAAAAAAATATAAAAATGAAGAGCTAGATCCACAATTCATATTTCTGCTACGCAAGGGTATTTTTTATCTATTATGATTAATTTAATACAATCTTTTTTTGAAACAATATGTTTTATTAAATTACATTGTAATTAGATGTTTATGAAATGACCTCTAATAATATTTATTAAGGTGTCTAAGTTAGTAACTACCTGGCCGAGGCACGTGCAAGAGTAGTACACGTGTCGACAATCTCGGCGGAAAGCATCAAATCCTGCCGGTCTCCGGTGATCTCGTACGACCGCAAGCAGGTGACAGCAGTCCCCAGCAGACCGGTGTACGCCGTCGGGTCCGTAGCCGGTACCCCTCCACCCTCCTTCCACGTAACCCGCACCACCTGTCACCACCAGAACGAACGGAATTAGTAAAGTCGGTGGCTTTAGCTAGCGTGCTCCAGAGAGCGTCAAATATTAACCTACGCACTCGTGACTCAACCACAAAATAAATATAAAAAAAAACTTAAAGGAAGCGTAGTTGTACCTGGTCCTTGAGGGAGATGGCTGCACGGAGAAAAACCTCGCGCGGCAGCGACAAATCGGCGGCGGTGGCCATCAGATCCATGGTGTTGTGTAGCAAATCGAGGCGTTCGTTGCTGCTCGACGAATCCTCATTGTGAGAGTGATCCAACACTGAAGACATGGAATATAATTATGGTAGCTAATTAAATTGGAATGTTCTCTGTTGATAAAAGCAACGGCTTATGGGTGATGAGCACGGGAGTGGAGAATTGATATAAGGGAGCAGTGAAGCATATAGGAGATATGTGTTGAGCGGTGATTGCCTCAAATGACGGAGCACACGGAGACACGTTAAGCGCGTGCCACGTTACCTTTTCGCATATATTATTTAGCTTATAATATCATGTACGGATATGCTTATGCTTTTCCTCTCTGATGTTGGTAGGACCATCATAACGTGTTAGGTAGATGCTAATTATTTCATGGTTATAAACGGTAGTAAACACATTTTACACGATTTGTATTGTCGTGGCCACTAAAACAATAGGGAGACATATAGACAGAAGGGTATTTAAAAATTCATTAAAGCATGAAGGATAATCAAATTTGGTTCAACCTAAAGCCAACCATTATAGCATGAATACTTGGGGATCCATTAAAGGGGATACTTAACCTGTTCATGTGTCTGGTTTGAGGAGGGACACTTAGATGGGGCGGGTTGCTCACCTCCAAAACAGCCCGGGGTTGAGTGATGACGTCATGGTTTTTGGCAGGGTTGTTTTTCAGTCTTCGCCTACACTACTTCAAACAGATCCTCCCTAATTCTCTTTCGAGAGGGAGTTTTCTTAGGCTCAATGTCTCCGGGAGACCTCCCCGAAAGCCTTTTTGAAGAACCAGTTGTAAGAATCCTACATATTTCGAGGTTAGGCAGGACGTTGGGCATCACGTACCATCCTCAGTCTCTACCGAGGCGCGGGTGAACCAGCTTAGATTGGATGTCCCGACTGGTTCTGATGACTTAAGCAGGACACTGAACTTCAATACGTTTCTTGACAGCTACAGCGGGGGGAATCCTAAGGGAACCTGTAACGCCCCAAATCCGGTTTGACCAGAAATGAGACGTTACCTTTGAAAATAATTTAAAACTCAACACAAACAGACAATGAAGTTTAAACCATATAAAAGAAACCGTTCAAAACTGTTGATATCAGAGTTACAGT
>JAYMTN010003313.1:0-10039 GCA_036897425.1 Erodium trifolium
CTTCGTGGGCCTGCTTCAGCAGCCCATTTAGCCCAAAAGCTGATACCTTTTTTTCTTTTTATAATCCGGTCTTCACAGTAATGGTTGTTCTTCGGTTCGATCCTTTTTGGATCCAATGTTTTTTAATAAATTTTTCGAGCTTCTAAAAAGAAATCAATAGGTCTGCCTCATCTTCCTTGCACTACTTTGCAAGTTTAGCTTCTTCTCAGTCCTTCTTTCTTCGTCTTACATATTCATTGTCTTTACTCTCCGTTTTCAAATATTCATCTTCTTGAGTGCCTTACATACCTCTTTCGATGTCTTTTTCTTGGCATAATTATTACATCCAGAGTGGCATGAGAGATCAAACCAGAAATACTCGTTGATCACGTTCCTCGTTCACCGGTGCGTCTCACTTTATGAAAACTCGTACCCCGAGTGCCTTCACAATCATTCTGCCATCCAAATTCTTTGCACCGCCTAGAGCTGTGTCTCCAACTTTTACTTCAACGAGACATTCCTCCTTCCTTTTTTCAAAAACGGTACCACTGTAGTAAACCTTGGACCAAGCGATACTTAGATTCACATCGGGAAAGTAATCAGATTCGTGAAAAAAGAATCAGAGTGATTCAATCCACAACACATACCGATAACCCGTCATTCCTTTTCTTAAACCCCTTATTATTTTCGTTCCCCTCTTTTCCTATTGCCAAGAAACTTCAAAACAGGAGACCTTGTTTATACTCCCTCTACTGTCTTTTCCTACCTCTCCAAGTAGAAAGGGTTCAATTGTATAAACAAAGGACAGCCTAATTAACCAATCTGAAAAGGAAAAGGCCCCCTATGAGCAATAGAAATGGAAAACGAAGCATGTTGAATCCTTTCTCCTTACATCTCAGTTCATCAACGTTACTCCCACGTCCATGTCTCGTCCTGCCAAGATCGGGGCCACTTGAGGAAGACAATGCTAACTGGGCAACAAAAATGCAAATGAACCAATGAAAGGAAGGCACGCGGCCACGTCGAGGCAACTAACTTCATTAAACGAAACACATCGTTTGATGCTTCTTTATTTCAAACACAACGGTAACCTAAGGGGTACTTATCATAACGATAACATTGACCTCTCATAATGACTTTGATGAAATGGAAATGGTACATATATGTGAGTCCCCTCCCATATAAAAAAAACGGGTTGTCCTTGCTAAATCTGGTCCCATTGAGAAGAGAAATAAGAGTTGAAACGTAAACATATAAATAGACAAATAATCATATAATAAGATCTGATATTATATTACACAACCAACTCGACTAGAAACTTAAACTGATAACTAAAGGCTCAATGATAATTTTATATCCTAGCGGTCAAAACATTATACTTTTATCCCAAAACCATTGTTATGCTTGACTAACTATATATTTTCGCAATCAACATTTATCTGATCTATCATATTTTGAGTAAATATCCAGTATCATATGAAACAAACCCATGAAAGTTGATGCTGAAAATGCAAGGGTTAGCCTATAGCACTTGTAACAGTGGGAAGGGCACTGAGGGATAAACATCTTGTTGAGTAGTAGATGGCACTTAAGCGACTACAGAATTCAAGACTTTACGAGATTGAAGATGTTGAAAGAAATGTTAATGAATGCCTTAAACTGAGTTATGACTATCTGGACAAGGAAGAAACTAAGTTTTCTTGCTGCAAGATCTCGAGATCTTGCACGTGATGTTGCTTTGATTTCCCGTGTTTTACGCAGTATGTGGTTAACACTTAATACTCATGTTGAAGCTAGAATATACCGATAAATGATTGGATTCTTAAGTTGGTTGCACTGCAGGCAATGTAATCTGACTAATGCGAGTAGTTGTATGTAGACGAAAACAATTGATTACAGATGCCAAAAGGATGAATATTTCAGATACCACATCCCAACATTGTCTGAGATTATGTTACAACAAGAAACATCTCAATAACATATACTACGTATGTACACGTTCAGCCAATCACTCTTGACATTTGACTGCATATGATATGATATTTACAATCATAGGATAAGAGAATCCCAAGTTTTCATTGCACCTCATCAGGTTCTGCAGATTTAGTTTTACTTATCTTGCCATTCTTCTTCTCATACTCTTGCCTCAGTTCCTCCAAACGCCTCGATACCTATTCATCATATATGCATTAATAACATCTACAACCATACTATTTATGTACCAATCTAATCGTGAACAAACCTTGATCGAATGAGCCATTGGTAATAACATATCTGGATTCATGGCATCATCAGGAAAGTTACGTAGCGCATGTATTAGTTTCTCAAAGGGTAGCTTTACCTGAATAACAAAATACATAAGCACAAACGCACAACATATACAATTCTGGAGTAGATATAAATTACCCACCAAATCATCATGACAGTACTTCAATAGGGCTAAACCCACTTTAAACACGATTTTAACACCCTGGCAACAGAAATTAAATGCTATCATCATATGTCAATTCCAAAAACAACTAATGGTGCTTTGGAAGTGAAAAATAGAATATGAATCACTAACCTCATGGAGAAATACATCCCATATTCGAAGAGCTAGAGGGAACGGGAATGAGTAAGAGAAGACCGTTATAAACCACTGGCTTGCATACATGCTAGGATTTATCATTTCTTTGGTGAAGTGTTCTCCAAGCTTTGGTAACTGCTCCCTCATCAAGCAGTCGAACTGGAAAAAGTATTGTTGCACCAGAGGCAGCCCAACCTACATCCAATTTTGCTGATTACCGTAAGAACAATAAATAAATAATTTTTAAAAAATAGTGGGAATTCCTTAAAACTACTCTATGAAAAAATATGAACTTCAAACTACCATTTGTTAGAACATGTACACTTACGGAAAATTCCGTTAAAATGCAAGAATATTCTATCAAAATGTGTGAATTTTTTTATATAAAAAAAATCTAAATGAAAAAGTTAATTTAAATCAATAATTTTATTTATTTATTTTAACTAATTGTTTATTTTACTGAAAATGACCGAATTGTCCTTCAACTGCAAAATAAATATTTTTTAAATCATTCATTATTATGATTTCAATTACTTGTGACTAAATTGTTATTTTTCATAACAAGTTCAGGGGTAAAATAGTTATTTTGTTTAAAAACTAACAGAATTCCAACTGTGTACAATTTCGCAAACAAAAGGTAGTCTAAAGTTGATATTTTTTTCAAATGGTAGTTTCCCATTATAGGTCGTTGTAAGGAATCCCCCCCAAAAATATGAAGAAAAAAACTTGTATTCATAATAAGGACGCCAGTAATCTAAGGATGATAGAACACAAATCCTTGATGGATGAATATGTTGTTGAAACAAAAGGATTACCAGATATAAGCCTTCCATGGGAGCGTGGACAGCTCCTTTAAGTAATGCGACCAACAACCAAAATGCATCTTCTTCACTCATATAAAGAAGCAATAGACCGGCTATAAATCCCATGCCCTGTATGTAAGAAAATCTAAAACTGTTTCTTTCTCAATGCCAAAAAAGAAGAAGAGATGCAAGTCATCATATCATTCACATTGTTAAAGAACAGATGATAAACATGAGAAGCGAACCTGAACATATCCTACATCTCTGTCAAAAACAGAGTAGGCTTTTAAGACATTGTACAGAGACCTTTGACCAGGTCCATGTCTCTGCTGGAAGAAAACATGGGAAGGGAAGGTACGTGAGATATCTCTAATGATATCAAGTTCTGAAGCTGATGTCTCATATATTACTAGTTGCTGCAGTAAACATATGGTTTCATTAGAATGATACTATTTGGTTTCAGCACATGTGTGCGCAAAGGAAAAGGAGCATCCGACAAAAAAACTTAACCTTTACAAAAAAAGAAGGCTTCATTGGCCCTATTTATAGTCATCAATCCTCAACACAAGCCATCTAATAATCCATTTCATATATCTAAAGTAGGATGCATATATACAAGGAAACTTTATCCAAAGCTACATAGTGACTTGAGAATGATACAAACAGAAGATATATAAAAGAGAAAAGGAAAATTTCAAGGTGCCTTAAAATTTATGAGTAAATCAAATAGCACCTTGTGTGCTTTTCCTCAAACTAAATTTTGCCACCAATTTTTCTTTGAATTGTGAAGTTTCTAATCCACGGAAGCCCATGTGGTACAATCAAGAAAGATGAAATCCAAACAAAAGACGGAAAAAAACACTTCTCATTTTCTGATAAAATACATACACACTGACATGAGCATGTATTTTAACCAATCTATAAAATTTTAACTCCATTACCATGAAAGGATCCAAACACTAGTTTTCTATATCTCCTCAGTATGCACATATATCAAATTAATTATAACGGAAACATCCAAAACTCAACAAATATAGCAACACAATCATCAGAGAGAGAGAGAGAGAGATAAAGATAATGTTATAACTGGTAAGCATGGGGTTCAGCTCTGAATTATTACAGAATAAAAATGTTTTTTTGATGTTTTAATTAGTCACAACGAATTACCTATTTTCGAAATGTAACAAGCAAATAGGTGTATTTTGATACAAAATAAGTGGCAACAAAAAACACATTGAAATACAGGTGTCTCTTTGATCAAACAAACCTCAAAAGGTGTATTTTGATCTACCAATTAATATTAAAGGTGCAATGTGAAATTTGTCATAAAATAAACCAAGATGGAACTTAGTTTAGGGATGTTGGTGACCATAAGAACACTCGCATAACTTCAACTCCACCATGTAATAATGTATTAGTAGATATGAAAACATGTTACATGTTAGAAAAGAGAAGGGAATGCTTAAAGAAACAATGCAAACCAGAAAATGTAAATCCAATGGCAAGTAAGATCCTTTTCTTCGGCATCCTCCTTGTTCAATGACCTTAATCCCCTTTTATACGCTCACGTTTATAAACTTGAATTGAAAAGAAATAAATGTTCAGTAACAAAGAAAAACGTGTACCTCATATACACCGGGGCTCATGAGCAAAAGGTCCCGACTTCCAGAGATTAACTGCCAAACAAGGCCCCTCAAGCAATCAGGAATGCCTTTCCTTATTCGCCTTTCAACCACCTGAGGTTTCCTCCTTGCGTAATGCTTCCAATCACTCCCTCCAACCCCCATCATTTTTCTCCATTTTCTAACTTTTCTTTCCTCCCTAAAGAAAAAGGTCATTGACGGTAAATAATCAGGACCAGCTAACTTCTCATCTCATCATCATTAAGCAAAGATACTCAAAGGACTCCGGAAAAGGAAAAACTTACCTTTTACAATCATAGGCTGTTCTGCTCTTGGTTAAATTTTCAGGAGAGTTATTTTGTTCCTGTTTTAGGAACCCAAATCTGTCAACAGGCTCTAGAGGAGGAGCTGGTCCTCGCTCAGAATCATCAAAAAGTTTCTTTTCCATTCTTTGCTACCTCAACCAAGCTCCTGCAAAGCTAAAGGCAATTCAGATAGATCTAACTTCTCCTCTAGATAACCAACTACAATAAAATAACCCAAATCACACAACACCTCAACTAGACAGGAAAATTCCCAAGTTAATGAAGCACCCAATTAGCATTGTCAATCAAAAATTAAATACGCATATAAGAAGCCACTGCAATAAAATTCATGATGTGAGGAAGAAAGGAACATGGCAGAAAAGCAGCAACATACAAAAACTATAATCCAAACACCATCTATGCATTATTGGACAACAAGAGAAGTATTGTATAACCCAAGGAACTACATCAAACAAAATGTAAGAAATTTAGACAAACAAAATATCCTCGCATATTCTGCAACACGACAACACATCAAATTTTATTCATGGAATGATTAGCTACAACCCAAAACCGTGTGCAGAAACCATGTTAATCAAAGCCGAGCAATGAAACTAAAAAACAAAACTTTAATACGGATCCTACAAACCCAGAAAATGTTTCGACGGATATGTAACGTGCTTATCGGACAAAGAAGAAAAAACTCACAGCCCAATCGATACGAGGATTCAGCTATTTAGGATCCATGAAATGAAACTACAAATACAAGACGAACCTAAATTTCGGAGAAATTCAGAGCAGAGAAATTGACGGAGCTCATTCGCGATCTGCAAATGATGTGCCTTACGAGAAGTGTAAGATCGGTTTGAAGGAAACGTTAAATTTCCCCGATAAAAAATGAGGATGAGCTCAAACAAACAGATTAGGACATTTGGCAGGAACTTTCCTCCTAATGCTGATACAGGGCACGACGCCGTTTCGTGCCTTTTCCATCAGATGTTTGGGCCATATGTGGGGAACTAAATGCGTCTCCATAGCCAAGGCAAAGTCTTGGGCCATGTCTCAGATTTGTGTGTGGTTACAAAGCCCTTTTAGATCTTTATCTTCTCCTTCCTCTTTCTCCAACTGTTGATGGACAAGATAACCTCTTTATCTTCCTCACAGGTCCTTCTCTATTTACCACTCTGTTCATACCCAGGTACTGTACGATACCCATCTCTGATTGTACCCACAAGCTTCTTACTCTTCATGGTCCTGTTGTTTCAATAGCTAAATTTTGAATCTTTTTCCATTTTGATTGTTATTATGCATCAATGGTGGATGAAAACCCTTTGGTAAGTAGATATTCGTGGTGGGTTCTTGTTCAATTTGTACATATATAGTTGATATTGTTCTTGGAGAAGAAACATGGCTTGCTCTTCTTTTGTTTGCTGTAATGTCTCATTGAGCATTAAGGAGAATTTGAGAGCATCTATAGCAAAACCCAGATTGGGGATATATGGAGGTTTATGCCCTGCCTCTGTTTTGTTTCCGTCACTTCAGTTGAATGGTTGTTGCAAATGGCAAAGTGGGTCGCTCTGTAATATTAGGTGTAGGCCTGTGATTGGTGGGAAAATTAGATTTCCTTGGATGGGTTTTGATTACAACAGTAAATCTCAACATGTGTTGTCTTGTAACACCCAGATTAGGGCAATTTCTGGTGATAATAGCGGAGATAAAACAACCCATATGGGGAAAAGAAGACAAAATGGGTATGGGAGAAAGAAATTTTCGTTAAGATTACGCCCCCGATTGCGATTGTTGATGAGAAGGATGAGAAGGGTTTCAGTCACTACAATGTTGGATGGCTTTGTGTTGTTTTTGTGGAAAAACATAAAGAGAGTAGCTATATCAGTTGTACTTTTCATTGTACTGGGGCTGTCTTACTTAATTGTGAGAGCAGGGCCACCTCCGAAAGTTGTTCCATATTCAGATTTGATACTGAGCCTTCAGAGTGGGTCTGTTACCAATGTGCTAATAGAAGAGGGATCTCGTCGTATATACTATAACACAAACAGTCAACGAGTTGAAAATAATCTGATTTCAGTTGAGAACATGCCTGAACCAAATGTTCCCAGTGAGAATGTGCCCGACTCAAATATTACCGGTGAGAATGTGCCTGACTCAAATACTCCCATTAAGAATGTGCCCGAATGGCAGTATTCTACAAGAAAGATAGATCATGACGAAAAATTTCTTTTTGGTTTGATGAGGGAAAAAGGAACTACGTATAGCTCAGCTCCTCAACCAGCGTTTATGGCGATGAGGAATATTTTCATAACCATCATATCTCTATGGATTCCCTTAACTCCATTGATGTGGCTTCTTTACCGTCAACTATCTGCTGCTAACAGCCCAGCAAAGAAGCGGAAACCCAATAATCTTACGGTTGGCTTTAATGATGTGGAAGGAGTTGATTCTGCTAAGGTAGAGCTTGTGGAGGTAAGAATCACTATTCAAATTACGTTGAATACAAACTTTTTTTTCTATATTGCCATTGTTGATACTTCAATTCGAGTCAGCTGTGTACTAAGATTGAAAATAATATACAAACAGACCGTAAAACTTATAATATTATGTATCCTTCCATTGTCTGCTTGAATTCTGTGACTTAAGGTCATATGTGTGCTCTATGTGGTAATAAGTTGCACATCAAGACCCATAGTAAAATCAGAATATGACTATGAGTTCAATAATTATCATTCTCTTTATCCTTCTAAATGGTTGATGCTTTTGCATACTATATTATTAAGCTTTATCTTTGTAAACCCACAAAAATGCATTTTCATAGTCAAACTTCATATAGAAGCCCCAAGCTATGAAATTTACAGGCATATACAACAGACAGTTATTAGCAGGCTTTTGTTGGCGACAATCTTTTTCTTGTTTTTAAGCACGCTTAATTCAATAGCAATTATTTATTCATGTTTGAGTCATTATTCAACCGGTCTTAAGTATGTATTATTGAATATTGCAATTTTCTTGATGATTTTCATGTTCCTTTTGTGCAAAGCTTGAAGTATAATGTCCATATGGATGGTTTCTCCTTCTTTTAATTGGTTTATTTCTGTGATTTGCATGGAAACTGGTGGTTAACAAAAAATGTATTTTTCTTGAGCTTTTTTTTTTGCAATACTAAGATAAACCAATTTCTGAATTTTTCTTGTCCAAGTGGAAACCAGAGTTTATACCTATTCATGGTTGTAGACAAAGTTTTCAAAATTTTCTCCCGTGACCGGTGACAATTCTTGTTTGTAGATTGTTTCATGCTTGCAAGGAGCTATTAACTACAAAAAACTTGGAGCAAAGTTGCCTAGAGGTGTATTACTTTCGGGCCCTCCTGGAACAGGGAAGACGCTCCTGGCCCGTGCAGTGGCTGGGGGAGCAGAGGGACCACTTTTCTCTTGTTCTGCGAGTGAGTTTGTGGAGTTATTTGTTGGAAGAGGGGCCGCTCGTATTAGAGACCTTTTCAATTCAGCAAGGAAAAATGCACCTTCAATTATATTTATTGATGAACTTGATGCTGTTGGAGGGAAGCGTGGTAGAAGTTCCAATGACGAGCGTGATCAGACATTGAACCAGGTACTCTCACATTCAATTGTTTACATGCATTATTTTTCTCTCATCTATTACTATAGGTAATTATTTGATTAGGCGCCAAACCTTTATATTAGAGTGCCAAAAGTTCTGAATGTGAGAATAAAAAAAAGGTTATTTGTAGATAGCAATTGCGAACTGTATGTCTTTTGCACATAACTATCCCCAACTTTAAATCGTTATTTACAGTTACCTAAACTTTCAAAAAATTGCAAATAGCTTCCCCCCCACCAAAAAAAAAAATTACAAAAATGCAGTTGCCTCTAAACTACAAACATACCACTTTTTTCACTTCTTTTTAATAGTTTTATCTTTAAGGAGTCTTTTTACATCAATCAAAATGTTTTTGGTGGTTATATATTCTTTTTTTAGATTAAGGTGAAGAGCATTTTCATCATTCCTGACAGAAAAAGAGCTATCTGCATTTTAGGTAGCTTAGGGATAGTTTTGTACAAAAGACATATGGTACTTAATAGCTATCTGCAATTAGCCCTAAAAAAATCTTCTTCTTTTGATGTTAAATATTTTTTAAATTATCATTGCTTTTTTTCTTCTCATCTTCCTTTCTTGTACATACATCTACTCTAGATAAGAAACTAAAGATTCTCCCGTAAGTCCTTTTACATACAGTTTTGAATCATTATCATTTGCTGTTAACTGTGGCAACTTAATGCTTTTAAATGGGCCTTTCAATTTGCAGCTGCTGACAGAAATGGATGGATTTGAGACAGAAATGAAAGTGGTTGTTATTGCAGCAACAAACCGTCCAGAATCATTAGATCCTGCATTGTGTCGCCCTGGTCGCTTTTCAAGAAAGGTAGTTGTAGGAGAACCAGATGAAGAAGGAAGAAGAAAGATCTTGGCTGTACATCTGAGAGAAATTCCTCTGGAGGAAGACATACAACTGATCTGTCATCTAGTTGCAACTCTGACCCCAGGTCTTGTTGGTGCTGATCTTGCCAACATAGTCAATGAAGCTGCTCTACTCGCTGCTCGTAGAGGTGAGGTTGAATTAAGAGTTAATCGCATATATTTATTGTGTACTATACGTCTTTTGCACGTCACTATTCTCAACTTTAAAACGTTATTTACAGCTACCTAAACTTTCACAACATTGCAGATAGCTCA
>JAYMTN010003314.1:0-10037 GCA_036897425.1 Erodium trifolium
CGTGATTTTTAGAACACTGTCACCTAGTGGAACCCTATGTGAGTACGTGTCCTTTCCCAGCCGATGTTCTATCGTTGTGCCGATTAAGGGTTGTCATAGGCCACTTTCTTCTTGACTGATTCTCTATCTCACCTCTTCTTTGGGATTTTTAGAGATTGCAACGACTACTCCTTGGCTACTCTATTCATATTGTCTAGTTCTAGATCTTTGATTCGATTGGTTTTTCTCCCTCCCTCAGATCGTTACTATTGGTTTCTCCTCCCCTATCTATCCGATTTTTTTCTCCTTATTCTGGTATGGTTGAGTTAGCTGCGAGATTGGGGTTGATCGACGACTGTGGGTGGATTTGAGGGGCTCAGTTTTTTCCTCTTTTTCTTTAGGTATTGTTCAGTTATTGGTGCGAGGTTGGGCACTTGGGTTGAAGCAGAAGGCCACTAGGGAGGGGTGACAATGTTGTGGATCGATGACTTGAATGTTCAGCTAGAGTCTTCTTCTCCACATCATATTGATATGTGGTTGATACCATCGAAGGCCGGAGGTTCGACTCACTAGTATATATGAAGAGGTAAATTGATCAGTACGGAACCAGACGTGGGACCTCCTCCTCTAGTTAGCCACGAAAAACTCGGGGGGCGTTTGGACCCTATTAGGGGATTTCAATAGCGTGTTTATATATGTATTATGGAGGGTTTTGGAACAACATGACCAATATTTTTACCAAGTACCCAATACCTTAGGTAAGTCCAATTTCCCTCGCATACAAAATTGCAACTATATGTGAGACATGCTATGGAATTTCAGCAGATGACAACTATATGACGAGTATTTACGCATGGCTCAAATCACGACTTTGGAGTGCGTCAAAAGGTTTTGTAAGAGCGTAATTGAGTTATTCGGTCCAACGAATGCTTCGAATATGTATAAAATGGTATCATATAAAGAACTAATTGTATAAGACATTTGTTGGATTATAAGCTCAAGTTAAGTTCATTAAATTCATTTAGAGCATATGTAGTAGGGGTGGTTTGCTAGTGATAAGGAGGGGTGACAATAAGTTAGAACAGAGATAATAGTAAAATAATAGGTGATAAGGAGATAGTGTATAGTTAAATCCTACAACGAGGTAGGAGATGTGATAAGGAGAAGTGGTTTGAGAATTGAAGAGAGAAAATGCTTAACTTGCTTTTGAGCTACTACTAGCTACTAGTAAGGTGGGATGATTTGAGACCAAAATTGATGCTTACCACTAGCTAGTACTTTACCACTGTAGATGATCTTAATGACATGGGGTTAACTAACTTCTCTGGTCTATCAGATCTAATCTTAACTGAAACTCGTTCTGGATCATTTCATCTTCTTCTTTTTTAACTACAATTGTAACCATTATATTAAATCAAAAAATCCAGACCCCAAATAGAATAACCAAAAGTCAAAACACAGATAACATAAACTGAAAGTCTAAAATAACGTTGAACATAAGGGAAGAATAAAAAAATGTTCATTGACCGAAATCTTCCACATGGATGCTCGGAGGGGGTTGTTGGGATAGCGCTCAAAGACACTGACGACTCCAAACGTTGAGTCAGGGCATAGCAGGGCCATTTTTCCGGATGGTTGGAACCAATACAGACTGCGTCGTCACTTGATTGATAGTATAGGGCTCTATGAACGCGAGAGTGCTAACTCACGAGATATTAGAAAAGTACATTGTCAGTTATTGGTGGTACAACTGCCACCCTATATCCAATGAAACTGTATTATCGACATACCGTCCGTTAAACAACAAACCCCTTGATAGACGATCATTTCATCTCTTTGCTTTATCTTCTGGTTGAACCTTTTGTTTCGTTGGGTTGTATTTTTTTGTTCATTTATTTTATAACCTTTTTTTTGTTTTACATTTATTCAAAAATACTAGTAATATGGTCAGTACATAGAAAAGGCATCGGCACAAAATATGTCTTACATTTAAATTTCTTTTCGTTGCTTTTGCCAATTGCCACAGCCTCACTCCCCTTTTTGCTCACCCATACATTGTCACTTTCAAATTGCCAATTTCCCATTATATAATATTTTATTTTCACGCGCCACCAGCATCGCCACCATCTATCGGCGGTGATTTTCCGGTCAATCTTCTCGCAAGTGCTGCAATTTCGTGTTGCCGGAGCGAATTGGGGAATCTATGCGCGGAGGCGAGGTTTGGAGCAAGAGTTTATGTGCGGTTTTGGTCCAGGAGGCTAAATGCTTGGTCTCAGGGATCTAGGGTTTTCGAGCCTGATCCTTGTGGCTTGCCTGGTGGTTCCGGTGGTGGTCGGGCTCTTAATTCGCCAGAAGTGGCTGCAAGGTCAAGCTAAACAAGAGGAGATCAAGCGGCTTCTTGTTTTGGCCGCTGAGGAGGCTGCCAGAGCCGAGTACGAGGCTTCCTCCACTTATGCAGCTGTTCCGGTCACCTCCAGCTATCAATGCGCTGTTTGTTACAGTCCCACCACCACCAGGTGTGCCCAGTGCAAGGCCGTCCGGTACTGGTAAGTAAATTGTCTCTTTGGTACTTCAATGTCTTCAATTATTAATTTTGCAGAAAAAATTGGCCCAAGTATTAACGTTTCCTTAAGTTACCATATTTTTTGAATTTTGCCTGCTTGGTGTTTAATAATTTTAGGGGAATATATGGAGAACTAATTATCTGGATTGTTTGTTGGGGGTTGTGTGAATGATGATTGTGCCTGAGAACTTGATTCTTTACTTCAGATTTACTTCTTTTAAAAATGAATCTTGTGGAGGAGGAAAATAGGTTGTTTGGATGTGTTATTTATCTGATCACTAGATTGCCAATGCACCTTGACAAACAACAACACCTTATGTTCAGGAATGCATTGATTCCCTTGCAATTTAGTATTTTTCTGTTGTGTGCTATTAGCTATGAATGCAACAAACAATGGCACATCTAATCACTTAAGTATAAAGTATTGATGTAAAGCGTGACATTCATACCACTTATTTTGATGCTATGGCATAAATTTACAGTATTCTAGGTGAATACAACCATGCAATATTGTGATTTTCTTGTCCCCAAGGGATACCTCAGTGGTTCAAGCCTCACATCTTCATATTTGAGATCATGGGTTATAATCCCATTGGGTGGGGTTGGAATGGGTTCTGAGTAGATTAGGAATTATGTTAGTAGCTTATGTAAAAATAAGTAATTTTCCAGCTCTTTTTCCGTTAGTAAAGGATAAATTGTGAATCTGCAGCCATGTTTGGACAAGGATATTGACATCTCCGCACTTAGCTACTGCAAATTCCTATATCTTTGTTACTGATTATTAAGTTAAGGGTAACCATATCTACTAAAAGGTGCTATTTTGTTTTTAATGAAACCAAGTTTTAGTCATCTTAAACATCTAGTTGGATTTTTTTTCCCTCGCCACTTAAGGGTATCATGATAATTTAGCCCTGCAATTTGGCCCCATCTCATGGAATCCTGTAAGCAGTAATACAGTTGGTTTGTGAGGTTGAGTAGGATGAAAATTGTATTTTTGTTAAAGAGGGACCAGAATGCATCAGTATGATCTTTCTGTCACGACATTCTTTTGGTGATTATTACTACTTAATCAGAAGTTGTATCAATAACCCTTTTTTTCTGGCAAATACGATTGATTGTCATTTAATGTCATGAATAACTTGATTGCGGTCTTCTATATTGTGACATCAAAATGTTGTTATGATGTTATGTCCATCACATATTGAATTTGAATGTTCCAGTTCTGGCAAATGTCAAATTATCCATTGGCGTCAAGGTCACAAGGAAGACTGTCGCCCTGCAACTATTACTTTTCGGAGTGCTGATGCAGGAAGCAATTATCGTTCTAAGGCAGTTGAGCAAGTTGAAACTCCAGTTTATAGTCAAAGAACTGAGATTGTAGACAGTAAGACTGAGAAACCAATTGAGAAGGTCACCAAGGAACATGTGTTGTCGAATTCCAGTTGCTCACCTGAAATTCCATCTAGGAGTGATGATGACATAAAGGTTGAGTTTCTTGCTGATGGGAAAGGACCAAATTCTACATCAGTATCTTCTATCTCCTCGTTTTCAGGATTCTCAACTTCCTGTTCAGGCAGTGAATCTTCAGATGATGTTTCCGTTGGTGAGAGCATTAACTCAAATGATCCCGGAAGACCAGATATATATATGTCTGCTGATACTGCCCTTGACATTGAGAATAATGCTAGTGCTGGCAACCTTATTACAACTAAACCCCCACTTCCAAAGTTCGCCAATTTGGTCGACTCTGTAAATAGTTATACTAAATTTATTGAGATCAAAACTAGCCAAAGTAACCCCGAGGATCAGACCTCAACTAGTTCCTTAGGCCCGAGCGCCAACAGTACACATGAGGATTCAGTTTCAGAGCCTTCTACATCATCTTCTGGCTTTTGGGAGAGAGCTCTTAACTCTGGGAGGACGGAAGATGAAGCTGATGTTGGATCTTGTCCATCCAATTCGAGCGGAGCTAGTACTAGCAATATATTAGATTCTAGACCTGACTTGAAATTTTCATTCGAGTTGTCCAGAAACTCCGTTTCTCCATCTGATGCACATGGAGAAGGACTTGGATCAAATGATGTTATCCCACCTATATCTAGTACCAGTGTACCAGTTGATGGAAAATCTTTCTCAAAGAAGATTAGTGCAGATGCTGCAAAGGTTAGATATTCTTCATCCTTGAATGGTGCACATGGTACTAGCATTGCTTCTTTTGTACCCAAGTCCAAGGATGTTAAGTTATCTTCTTCCTTGTCTGTTCATGATCCATCACCTGACACTGAAGGCAATTCTATAGATACATATGCTGCACATGTTGGCAGGTTACTACCTTCAAATTCTGGGAGGCCAAATTTCATTATTGCTACATGTAAACCATCAATATCTTCCAAGTCCAGTGTTTCTGATGCTCATTCATCTTCTATTCGAGGAAATACAGTTAGGAGTGTGAAATCTGAAAAACTTGATAGTGTTCATTCTGGTGCTGCTATATCATCTCACGGTGCTACTTATCTCCCAAATGCCAAAAATGGTTTGAAGACATCCATGTGGAAAGTTGTTGATCACCTTAGAGGATCTAAACCAAAACTTAATCCATTAGCTGGCGGCAGTGAGACGTCAGGAAGATACAATGACAAGGTTTTGCATTATTCTTGCTATTTCTATCCTGCTCTCAATGGATTTTTTTTTTTTGGAAAGTAATGTTAACTTGACTTCTTGTTTTTTGTCTACAGTATCTCTTTCCATATGATATGTTTGTCAAACTTTATAATTGGAACAAGGTGGAGCTTCTTCCGTGTGGCCTGATAAATTGTGGGAACAGGTATTTTGGAATAGTTTTTGTAGTTGATACAAACTAAATTATTTTAATTTGTTTTGTGTGGTTGTGTTTCATAGTAATATTTATTGGTCTTTTGCATTTACCGCGCTTGCTTTTGCACTCGCTTTTCTATTTACTCCAGAAAATGATCATATTTGCTCCAGGTGATGTATTTATCATGTAGATTATATATGATATGCAAATACATACTTAGCTAATTACTTGAAATCAAGATTTTTTTTTGTTCAGTTTTTAGTTCGACCAAAAAATTCTGAAGGATGTATGCATATAAGCCTCATATAGTGCAGTTAGGAGGTTATAAAACGTAAATGTTTCAAAGAGTCCCTAAACTATCCACTTTATTTCTCTTTAGTCTTTAAACTTTGTTTTGTATCAATTTAGTACTTCCTTAACTATTCAAATTGTTCCAATTTTGTCTGAACTTTTTTTCTTTCCGAACAGTCCCTTAGGCGTCCAACTTTTTCCGATTTAGTCCTCATACTGTCTCCCCTTATTGACGTGGCAGGGACAAAATTGAATTTTTTGGATAGTTTGGGACTAAATTAGAAGCAAAACAAACTTTAGGGACTAAATTGTAACAATTCGATATTTGAAGTATCAAATTGGAACCAAGTGAATTGTTCAGGGACTATTATCAGCATTTCCTTATTCAAAAGTGTGGTGAATACCTCTTTCAAGCGACTCGGTTTGATAGAAATGTATTGTCTACAAACAGATGATTTGTATGCTTGTTTGTCGTTCTGCTTATTGATGTACTTCTCTGTGTATTGTATTTGAACTATGAAATGCATGTTTTATTTGTTTGGCGGATGTTGTAAGTTATTTATAACATGTAGACTTTTTTTTTTTACTTCTCTTTATTGTCAATGTATACTTTTTGGTACGACATTATGTAAATTATTCCTTCAATATGGCTTCAAGAAAACTTGAATATAATGAAGGGTACATGGAAGAAAGCATCCCTACTCCAAAGTTCCGGTTCATATTATGATAAAGATTTGTTTTGTATCTTTTATTTTTGTCATTCTAACAATTCATTCTTGTGCAGCTGTTATGCTAATTCAGTACTTCAGTGCTTGGCCTTTACTCCTCCTCTTACTGCTTATTTCCTTCAAGGCCTCCATTCAACAGCATGTAAGCTTTTGACCTTGTTTTTCTATGTTCATTTATAATATGCTAGAGTTAGCAAAAGTTATTTGTGGCATTTCATGTGTATCACGCCTTAATTTTTGGTTTCCTGTTTCAGGCACAAATAAAGACTGGTGTTTTACTTGTGAGTTCGAAAGCTTAATTCTGAAGGCAAAGGAAGGAAACTCACCGCTTTCTCTAATTGGGATACTATCCCGACTACAAAACATTGGAAGTCAACTTGGTCATGGGAGAGAAGAAGATGCACATGAGTTTTTAAGGTGACTTTAATGTTTCCATCTCTAGAGTTTCAGTGAATGTATTAGTTTTCATATTTTATGTTGTCACATTCTGACTTTTTTTAGTGGGATCTGCAGGTACGCGATCGATACTATGCAATCTGTCTGCCTTAAGGAGGCTGGTGCAAAACCTGGCTCTTGTGAAGAAGAAACAACCCTTATAGGCCTTACATTTGGAGGGTATCTTCGATCTAAGGTATTGTCTAGAGTATGAAGATTTCACAGTATTATGGTTGGGTATCTCTTGTGCAATTCCTTGGTTAATATTTGGATCATGCTCGAAACCTATAAGAAAATCCTCGGTCTTGAACATGAATATGATATATATTTGAATCATGTTATTTGTAGATACAATGCACAAAGTGTCAAGGGAAATCTGAGAGGCAAGAACGGATGATGGATCTTACAGTTGAAATAGAAGGAGATATAGGAACCTTGGAAGAGGCTCTTCGACAGTTTACAGGAACAGAAATTCTGGATGGTGAAAACAAGTACTACTGTAGCAAGTGCGTTTTATGTCACTGATCTTTTGTACTTTATTAAAACTAGTTTGTTCTAGTCCTCTTATTTTGCATGGTCAGGAATTACTCTATCAATTTCCTTATTGTTTTGTTAGGTACACTTGATGATGATTTGCTTACATTATGCAGATGCAAATCGTATGAAAAGGCCAAAAAGAAGTTGTCAGTGTTGGAGGCTCCAAATGTGCTTACCATCGCTTTGAAGCGGTTTCAGGTAATGTATTGAACCAATGATAACATTGTTTTCAGGTTCTTATTACTGAGCTTGATGTGTACATTGTTGCAGTCGGGTAAATTTGGAAAGCTTAATAAGTCAATCCGATTCCCAGAGATACTTGACTTGGCTCCATATATGAATGGTACAAGTGATAAATCCCCGATATACAGACTTTGCGGTGTAGTGGTTCATTTGGACATCATGAATGCCGCCTTCTCTGGTCACTACGTGTGTTATGTTAAAAATATCCAGAACAAGTGGTTCAAGGTTGATGACAGCATGGTAAGTTAATTGTTATCTTTAGGGATGATTACAAAAATTACCCTGAGGTATTCACTTTCTGCAAGTCGTCACCCTCTTCTTTGATAATGGCAAAAAAAGGCCATGAACTTTTTGTTGCACTGTGTAAATTTGTTTCAAAATGACAATTTTACCCTTAAAAGGTACAGAACAAAGAGAGGAAATTGAAGGGAGATGAAAATTACAGGTTTTGTTGTTGTTCACTAATTATTTTATAAATTTAAAATTTCAAGGGTAAAATCATCATTTTGGAATAAATTTACAAAGAGTGCAACAAAAGGGTAAGTTCATGACACTTTCTTGCCATTATCAAAGGAAAAGGTTATGACGTGCAAAAAGTGAATACATGAGGGTACTTCTTTGCAATTATCCCGTATCTTTCTTTCGCAATTCATCTGTATCTTTTCTTTTCCCACATTCCTTAGACTTGTCCTTGGAATTCATTTTGACTTTTTTCAATTGGGGACTCAATTTTTTGTTGGTTGTTAAGGCTTTAAGCTATTTTTTGGAGCAGTATAAACTTTAGGAGAGGATCTGAAATGACAATCTCTTTGGAAGAGTTGGGTCACAGATCCTTGTCACAATGATTTCCAAGTATCATTCCTGACTTAAATATCATTGTGTTTGGTAGGTGACAGCTGTGGAACTTGAAAGGGTTTTGATAAAAGGTGCATATATGCTTCTTTACTCGAGGTAATATAATATAGAGCCTTGTATTCAAATGTCCACAACCTATCCATTTCTGCGATGGTTCGATGAATATCATTGCCTTTTGTAGGTGCGCACCACGGGCCCCAAGATGTATAAGGAACAAAACATTAACTCCCGAACCCAAATTGAAAGCGAGTCTTAGCACAGCAAGGTCCAGGGTGGCGACAACAGACCCAATTCGGGTCCAAATCCCCAATCCGGTTTCAACTACAGGCTACGGTTCTCTATATACAAACTTGCAAATGGTTATGGAAGTGGACTCATCAAGCGACAACTCTTCCCTTATAAGCAGCAACTCAGACGAGGGTTCCTGCAGCACCAGGGACTCAACCAGCACCGATGAACTTTCTGATTACATATTTGGAGATTCGGGCCATGATTGGAACAGCCCTTGGAGAAGTTTATCTGATTTAGATACGTCATCTTCCACCTCCTCTTCAAGGCAATCACCTCTTTCGGATGCTGACCGCTATGCCGGATCTGAGAGAGATGCTAGTGTTTTGCATTACGACTCAACTAAGCAATGTAGAAAGATAGGTAGTTGTAGAGACACCCACTCGGAGAAAGTAGATAGATTGAACTCTCTGAATGATGTAAAACTTTGTGCATCTTTTAGAAAATCAACGAGGACGAGGGATTAACAAAAGGGTTAATTATTAAGTTTGAGTTGACATTTTTTTTTTTTTTGAGGTAAACTGATGTATTATTACGCAAGATCATCGTTAACGAGACCTAAAATAGGTCCATGTAAAGCATTACAATCCAAAACAGTATTTGACCCGATCTTGCGCATGATTAGCCAGCTCGTGTGCTACTTTGTTGGCTCCTCGCTGGATGTGCCCTACCTGAAAGCCCGGGAGCTCTTGCAGAAGATGCCTACAATCATCAATAATTCCTCTGATCGGAACGACTCCACACCGGAGATAGTTAGCACTATATTCAAACAATCGGTTTCAACAACCCCGACCTCCCAAACATTCTCCCGACTAACTAATCGACATGAATTTACGAGGTACATACATGCTTACCATAACATACAAATACTTTTGGGGATATGAGCAAGTTTTCAATGACAAGTATAACCTCATTGAAAGAGGCTCACTTTCCCATTTCAGAAGTCAAGTGTTGATTAATAAAAGCATGAAAGTGGCGCAAACTACATCCAATCAGTACCCTTCTTTTATTGCTTTGTTTATTTTCTTTACATATACACTTACTACATAAATACAAATATTAGGTGGGTTTTGCACTAAATAAAAGGCTGGCTTTCCAAATCGGCACACGAGTCTACTTATCCTGTCTGCTCCATGCTTCAATCCAATCTATATGTTTATTCTATATATACAAATTCCAAACATGATGTCAAAAAAACTTTTTTATTGTAAATAATTGACTACAAATAAATGTCACCCTTCAGCAGTTTTAGAGCACCTCCAACGGGTCGTGGCAGGCAGGCGTGTCGGGGGGAGAACCAAAC